>JASDQU010437330.1:47685-80456 GCA_032191745.1 Picea mariana | reverse complement strand
ATTTATTCTTCCTAAGTTTTTTCCTTGTTTATTATTCATAATTATTCATTATCTAGTCTCTTGTATTTTAGGGGAGAATATTCCACCTCGATAATACTCTCTTTCAATTAACACTTCAGTTTGACTAGTTGAGTTAAGTTTAGATGTTGCATTGGTTTTATCACCATGCAACATTGATATCATCACCATGATAATTAGAAATTTCCTTGGGATCATCACCATATTGGTGCATTATCCTTGATTCCCTGAGTTAACTCCTCACTACTCTCTGTTCAGTCAATTAACTGAAGACTATTTGACTAGCTGACTCAACTAGGTGGCAATTCACTCCCGTAACTACCTGAGAGGCTAGACTAGGTGGAAGTTCACTCCTGTAACTATTGGTGTGTGTCTATATAACTCTATACCACCACTATGGTGCATTTTTCCTCCTCCGGTGTGTAATCATTAAGTTATGCAGAGTATATCATGTGTAAATTATTCATTATTCACAACGATTAGTGAGAATTCTTTCATTCTTTCTATTCTTCTTCTTCTTCTACAATTCTCTTTGCAAATGTGTGTATTATTGTTTATATAGATATATTTTGTGCAGTTTCAACACATATACATGGTATCAGAGCCGACAGACTACGAAGCAAAAGCTACACCAAAATGTTTTGCAGGTACAAAAAATTGAAGACAATGGAAAGATGGATTTCCAAAAAGAATTCATTCTTACACCTTATAAGTATTTTTCATGGAAGGAGAAAATAGCCATACATCACTGAAACAGAGGGTTTTAAAGGTTAACCTTGAATATAGATGCAGAACCGACATCATCCATAGAAAAATCCAAGTACTTAAATCGCATGGATCAGGCACTCGAAAAAATTTGCAGTCTTATTTCTCTCGATCTCCTTTTTCACATATCTTCCTGTAAGACTCCCAATGAAGCCTGGACCACCTTGGAAGGGCTCTTTGAAAACAATATGATATGAGGGGACACATGATGGAGGTGCATCTACTCACATTGGATCCAAAAAGCTTCGAGAATATCCAAGATTTCTTTACAAAATTCAAGGATTTACTGTCACAACTCAAATATTGAGGGGTTGATAAAGCGAAGGAGGAGAAACAAATGGATCGAGCACCATTCTCTCCAAGATTGGTCTTGAATTCTCTGTAATTGTATACACATTCCATACTGTCACATTCACCTCCAGAACCACCTGTAAGATGCCTTCTATTGAGGACTTTATTGAATCATTTATACAAGAGAAAACCAAGCTCATCAACATGGGCACAATCAAAGGCTCAAGAGAGCATGCAATCACTATGCATGATGGCAGCCACAAATATCATAAATCTAAAGATAAATTTAAAATGAAATATCGTGCACATTCAAAGAAGGAAAGGTACACCAAACCTTTCATTGATGCCTCTAGATTTGAAGGGGAAAATGGAAGAAAATGAGAGAAATTCACGTACTCTCACAAAGGATTCCATTTGGAATCCACATGCATGAAAAAACAAATAGATATGATGTCTCAAATACTTCATAAAAGAAACCTTGAATATCTCATCCCCAAGGGTGCCAATAATAAGAATCCAGAAGATCTGAATTCCAAGAAAGACAATTCTAGCCATGCCTTGATTGCAATCAACTCCTCTCTCGATGCTTGGATCGTAGATTCAAGAAACTCACATCAAATGACTATCTCAAAAGAATTCTATTCTTCATTGGATTCATGTAAAGGTCCTTCCATTCTGATGGTGGACAACTCTTATGTCGAGGTCACCGAAAAAGGAAGGATTGAACTCACCAATGGAAGCTTCGAGAACGTGTTCCATGTTCCCAAACTTTTTTTCAACCTTCTCTTCGTGTATCAGATGAAAAATTCCAGCGCCAAAAATAAATTCATATCCAAACCAAATTTTTTGGACTTATACGACATGCAAACCAACTCCAGCGTTGCTACCGGTGAGGTAAATCATCAGTCTATATTGTATACATTTTCTGAATTTATTGAACCTGATTCTGCTTTATTTATTACTCATGCTAATGAACATAGTAGGATATGGCATGGAAGTTTTGGAAATTTGAATTTAAAATACATGAAACATATTAGAAAGAAAATATTGGTTGATGGTCTACTAGATATCCATTTCTCCAAGGGAGTGTGTGAGGGATGTGTTCTTGAAAAACATCCTCAAGAGAAATTCGACAAAGGAAAGTCTCAGCGAGCTTCCACACCTTTCAATCTGCTCGACATTGAACTTATGGGTCCTTTTCCACATCCATCTATCAACAAAGCGAGGTTTTCTCTCATTTTTGTTGACGATTTCTCAAGTTTTACATGGATCTACTTTCTCAGGAAAAAATCTGAGGTCTTTCAACACCTCAAAGATTTCAAAGCCCTGGTTGAGACACAGTCCGAAAAGAAGATCAAAGTTCTATGAACTAATAATGGGGTAGAGTATGTAAATCATGATATCCATAATCGTTTCCACGAGTCAAGGATCTAGTTGTAGCATACAGTTCCCTATACTCCGTAGCAAAACAGAGTTGCTGAGCGGAAAAATAGATCTCTAAAGGAGATGGCATCTTGCATGTTGCATACAAAATAACTACCATAGAGAGTATTGGTTGAAGAACTTAACTGTGAAACATACATCCAAAACAAATCTCCCCATAGATATTTCAAGGAAAAGACTCTCTACAAGGCTTGGAGCGGTCTCAAACCGGAAGTGATCCACTTTCTCATTTTTGGTTCACGTGCATGGGCCTGGATTCCCTCTAAAAAGAGGAAGGCACTTGATCCACAGAGAACTGAGTGAATTTTTGTTGGATACGCCAATGGTGTGAAGGGATATTGGCTTATTGATATTTCCTCAGATTGGTTCATCATTGAGTGTAGTGTCCAATTCGAGGAAAGTGTCTTGCATGTACCTCAACAACCGCATGCAGACACTTTCACTCTTCCACCTGTCCAAGATAATGAGCATGCACATGCCGACTCTTCTTCATATGAATGTTCTAATTCAAAGGACTCAGATAATTCAGATTCAGATTAAGTATAGTCAGATGCAAATTTAGAGCATCCAAATGTAGTTGCAGAGCCAGAAAAGAGGCCCAAGTGGGCAGAGACTACTATTTAGGATGGAGGGGATCTCGTTGGTGATCCAACCGATACTAGGAGAACTTGATAATATTTAGAGGAGCCTCCTATTGCACTCACTGCCACTGAACCATTTCCCTCCATGCATATTTTCTTGGTCCAATCATCAGATCCACAGTCTTATGGTGAGGCTATTGGAAATCCCTTTTGGGAATCTGCCATAGAGGAGGAGTACAACTCCCTCCTCGAGAAACACACTTGGGATCTAGTTCCCTTTCCTTCTAGGAGGAACCTTCTTAGATGCAGATGGTTCTATAGGACCAAGAGCACAATGGATGCACATATTAGTAGATACAAAGCCAGGATTCTTGAAAAAGGCTTTCAACAGGTTCATGGTATTGACTACGATGAGACCCAGTCTCTAGTAAAGAAGATGGATTCCATATGATTGGCACTTGCCATTGCATCAACCAAGGGATGGGAAGTTCATCATATGGATCTGAAGAATGCATTTCTTCACAGTGATCGCTCTAAGGATATCTATATGGAGCAGCCCCAGGGATTTATGCAGGACTTATCTTTGGTCTGTCAACTGAAGAAGTCACTTTATGGCCTCAATAAATCTCTGAGGGAATGGTATGCCAAGATGGATTCCTACATGTTGTCATAGAACTTTGTACGTTGTAATTATGACCCGAATGTCTACATGCTCAGGACGACTGATTCACTTCTACCTTTAGTTATGTATGTCGATGATTTGTTGATCACAGGGTGCTCGACTTCAATGATTGCTGCAGTCAAGAGGATTCTACATGATAGGTTTTTGATGACAGACATGGGTCCACTACACTTCTTCCTTAGACTCGAGATCAGTCTGGATACATCAGGCATCAAACTGTCTCATGACAAGTATGAACGAGATCTCCTTGAGAGATTTCACATGACATACTGCAAGTATGCTCCGACTCCTTTCTTATCAGGAGTCAAACTTGAGGATGGCAGGGAGAATCCACTAGTTGAAAACACACTACATAGAAATCTAGTGGGGATATTTTTGTATCTCACACACTCCATACCATACCTCTCCTATGCAATTGGCGCAGTTTCCAGGTGCATGCAGAAGCCACACGAGCTACATTGGAAGGATGCAAAACGTATCCTTCGATACGTACCGGGCACCATCACCTTTGGGAATCATTATGCAACATAATCTACACTATATCTCATCAGGTTTACTGATTCTGACTGGGTTGGCAATAGCACCGATCACAAGTCCACATGGTTACTTAGTCAGTCTTGGTTTCAGGCCTATCTATTGGTCGAGCAAGAAGCAAGTTGTCATTGCTCTATCTTCAGCCAAGGAAGAGTACATAGGGGTAGTTAACATAACCATCCAGGATATGTGGCTACAACATTTTCTCATTGAGTTGGGTATTCAGTTTCATCGGTCAATCATCATCTGGTGTGACAACCAGAGCACTCTAAAGTTATGCAAAGATCCAATTCAGAGGCAACAGATGAAGCACATCGAGATCCACATGCACTACATATGGGACTTAGTACACGAGGGGATAATCAAATTACAGTTCTATCCTTCAACATAACATACAACAAACATATTCACCAAGACCTTCACTGAGAAAAAGTTCCATTCTCTGCAAGGTCCTCTTGGAGTGAAGGACACAGTTGCCTAGAAACTGTAGTTCTTATTTTTACATACATTGTACCTTGAGTGGGGGGGTTTCCCATGATGTTTTCCCTCTTTCCTCACTTTCTTTTCAACATATATTTTGTATTTGGGTACTTAACATGGCATCATTGTTGGGACCCATTCTTTTTTTTCACCATATTGATGTTCGAGGGGGTGTTGGAGTTACTTCACACACACCTAGGATTTATTCTTCATAATGTTTTTCCTTTTTTATTATTTATAATTAGTCATTATCCAATATCCTATATTTTAGGGGAGATTATTCCACCTAGACAATATTCTCTTTCAATTGACACTTCAGTTTGACTAGTTGACTTGAGTTTAGGTGTTGCATTGGTTTTATCACCATGCAAGATTGATATCATCACCATGATAATTTGACCTTTCCTTGGGATAATCCCCAGACTAGTGCATTACCCTTTATTCACTGAGTTAACTCCTCACTACTCTATGTTCAGTTAGTTAACTGAAGGCTACTTGACTAGTTAACTCAACTAGGTGGCAGTTCATTCTCATAACTTCCTGATAGACTAGACTAGGTGGTAGTTCACTCTCGTAACTGCTGGTGTATGTCCAGATCACTCTATACCACCACTATGGTGCATGGGTTCTCCTCCAGTGTGCACTCATTGAGTTATACAGAGTATATCATGTGTAAATTATTCATTATTCACAACGGTTAATGATAATTCTTTCATTCTTTCTCTCCTTTCTTCTTCTTTCTCCAATTCTCTCTGCAAATGTGTGTATTATTGTTTAGCTAGATCTATTCTATGTAGGTTCAACACATTTACAGATGATATCCTAAATAAAGATCCAAATTTTTGAAATATATTGTTGCATGTAGTTCATCTAATAATTCATCAATGATAGGAATGGAAACCGTATCTTTAATAGTGATCTTGTTGAGCTCTATATAATCTAGACACATACGCCATGAGCCATCTTTCTTGAATACCATTACAACCGGTCCAGAGTAAGAACTTTGGCTAGGTCTAATAATGCCAACCTCTAACATTTCTTTAACCATACGCTCAATTTCACCCTTCTGGGCATACAGGTATATGTACGGCCTGATGTGAGGAGGAACACTCCCAAGAATTAGGTGAATATCATGATCATGATTTTGAGTGGGTGGAATAACTTTGGGAATATATTCAAATACTTTGGAATGCTTATAAATTCTCCCTTGGAGATCTAGGGGAATACATGGCTTAGACGTTTGAATAACTAGTGAGCATAGTTGTGCAATAACACCTTGATGGCCCTTTTTCAATAATTTTGTCATGCCATTAGAGCTTATCACCTTACTGGGTTTCCCTGTGATACCTCTTAACTCAATTTATTTTCCTTCCAATGAAAATTTCATGAAAAGTTCTTGAAAATTAAAATCCATTGTTCCTAATGATTGTAACCATTGGATTCCTAGTACGACATCAACGCCACCTATGAGTATAACAATCATTGGACTATTCATTACATATTACCCCATAGTAATATTGATATTATTGCATTTTCCTGAGCAATTGATAGTACCTCCATATTCAATCATTACTTGAAACTTTAGCGCTGGATATACAATGCAATTGAGAGGTTTGGCTAATTTATAGTGAATGAAATTATGAGTACTACCGGAATCAATTAGGACTATTACCTTTTTTCTTTTTGATATATCCTTCAATATTGAGGGTTTGAGGAGTGCTAATTCCAGCCAATGCNCATTGTTCCTAATGATTGTAACCATTGGATTCCTAGTACGACATCAACGCCACCTATGAGTATAACAATCATTGGACTATTCATTACATATTACCCCATAGTAATATTGATATTATTGCATTTTCTTGAGCAATTGATAGTACCTCCATATTCAATCATTACTTGAAACTTTAGCGCTGGATATACAATGCAATTGAGAGGTTTGGCTAATTTATAGTGAATGAAATTATGAGTACTACCGGAATCAATTAGGACTATTACCTTTTTTCTTTTTGATATATCCTTCAATCTTGAGGGTTTGAGGAGTGCTAATTCCAGCCAATGCATTACATGATATCGTGGGATTCAACTCTTTAGAAAAAATCACTTCTATGTTTTCATCTCTGGATGGTTCTTGTTCTTTTTCTTATTCTTCTTCCTCTTCGCAATCTATGCAGAATAATTTCTTCTCACCACACGTATGTACCTTACTGTATTTTCTGTCACAATTAAAGCATACAACTTTTTCTTTTCTTTCCTCCAATTTTTGAGGTGTCAACCTTGTAGGTTGAGGTGTTTTAGAAGAAGGAGCATTATTCTCTTGATAGATGTTAGGATTGGTCCTTCTAGTAGCCATAGCCATATTTTTACTTTCAACATTTCCTGACACCCTATATGCATTCTCCAATGATTTGGGTTCCCTAAGGAGAACCTCATGTTGAATGTTATCCTTTAAAGTTCCTACGAATACATCAATCAAGTGCTCATATGGAATATCTGTTACCTTTATATTAAATCTTTGGAAGTTCTCAATGTGCTCTGTAACTGAACCCTTTTGCTTGAGATTTTCCAATTTTCTAAAGAAGGTATTGCTCTGCTCTATAACTGAACCCTTTTGCTTGAGATTTATCAATTTTCTAAAGAAGGTATTGCTCCGTGTATCCTCATAGTGTGTTATCATTTCTTTTGTGAAAATTTTCCAAGTGATGAGTGATTTGCGAGAACAAAGCCATCGATACCATACAAATTGATTGGGTTATAAATATAAAGAAGAAATTCATACATTTTTTGTATGTGGCACATTATGTAGATCAAATAATTGCTCCATCTGAAGTATCCATGTGATTGGGTCCTTGCCATCAAACTTCCTCATATCGATCTTAAGAACGTGGTTGATATTCAACCCAAAGTTGGAGTTTCTCCATTCTTGATTCATCTTCCTTGTGTCCTCATCATGAATTTGATGGGATACATTTTCACTTTCAGGTGTCCTCTCTATTAGGAAATTTTTCAATCCTTCCATGATCTCCCTTTTTATACCATCCATCTTAGTATCCATTATTGCCTCCAATTTAGATTCAGTTGAATTCATCATCCCTTGTAGTTCATCTTTTGTCACTGTCTTCTTTTGTAATTCATATATGTCCCTACACATTTCTACACCTTCATCAAGAGTCCAAGTAGGACTTTTTGGAGGCTTATTTGGTGTAGAAGTTCCCTTTTTTGGTGGCATGTTGGCCAACTATCACTTTCAAACCTTGATTTTGAGGTGGTTCTACTAGACAATCTTTCTTTTGTTGTATCTCCAAAGTTCCGGCCCTTATGGGTATGAAAAAATATTTTTTGTAGTCTCTAATATTTCTTCTATGAAATGCCACAGGTCTGATCAAAATTGGATGTGCCAATTGGAATTTATGGTCACTTCCCCACAACTTGCTTATTTTTTGACTTTCTAGGAGATCTCACTTGTATAACATGCCCCACACAAAATAATAGATATTGAATTATGAAAATTGTACCAGAAATACTACAAAATGTTCACTATCTAATGCAGTAGGTCTCACTCAATTTGGATACTCTAGGAAGAAGTTATGATTTTTTTACCCAGAACACTTGCTTGGGACTAGTCAATAGGACTAGTCAGATGCCCTATCTTCCACAGGGTGTATATACAAATGTAAGATGACCCAGAAGATGAAATTATTATCATAGATATCTTAATAATTTATGTGAATAAAATTCGGATTTCAAGGTCTGAAACGTTACAAAAAAAAAATTTATAGCAAAAATTTTGTGATGACTCAATTTAGGATGATTCCAGAACCCTATCTTACACAGGTTGTATCTTTGAAAGTATAAGGCCTCAGGAGATAAAATTTTAACCCAACGTAGCTTGATCCATCTACTAAATATCCTCCAAGGGTTCCCATCTTAAATGTCGTAGAAAGAAAATTATAGTTAAAATTCCAATGTGTCTAAGATGTAGCAGCAAAACCCCAAGACCTTGAGCTCTGATACCATATGTTAAGAACCAAATATCAATATAGCATAGAAAAACCTCATGATAAGTACTCAACACCTTGAAAAAGAGAGAATTTCATATAATAAGCCTCTTCAAGGGGGAAACCTCCTTATACACCACATAAATGTCCAAGTACAAGATGATTCCAAATGAAAATTTCTCCTTGGTATATATACGAGACTAGGAGGTACAATTAAAACTAATGGACCCAAGTCGACATAAATAAAATAACATTATTAATGTAATATTCCCCAATTAAGGGGTAATGTGCCATTATTTAGGGCTTAACAATGAGGAGATCCATGTGTCAAGGTGTGATTGTGCCAGGAAATATAGTGATTTATGACTTTGAGGGCATGGTTTGTGAAGAAATATAAGTGTCGCGTGTCACCAGAGATGGCATGGGTTGATAGCACCATATGTCATGAATTAATACATGTGATTAATATTTATTACTTATCATATCCGTGTAATTAGTACGTTGGAAATCTAATCACATTATAACACCTCAAAACATGTGTTTGACCTTTTCAATTGATTCACATATCATTTTTAAAAAGTGAATTAATAATTTTACAATTATCGAGATGTCGGGCTCTTGAGCTACCGAGCTGTTGCTTTGCATTTACATAAACCATGCACCGAGGGGTTGATAGTTCGGTACACCAATATTGGGAGATCGGGTGTCGGGGCATAGGGATACCATTTCCCACATGATTTCATGTAACCAAGGCGCTGATACAATCCACAACCATGATTTAAAGTGTTGTGATGGCAGTGTGCATTTTGTTCTTTTTATTTCAAAAAATATTGTTTAAAGTAATTTTTAATTTTTTTCTTAAACATCAATGTATTGACATTTAAAATGTAATTTGTTTTATTTGTGGGTGGTTATCTCCCATTTATAATACCAATGTAGAAGGGTGCTCACAATTACCACAAGCCAATACATGCCACTTTCTTTAGACCATGTGATGAAATTGTGAGGGGGTAAGTCATTGATAATCAACACACAAGTTTCCCATGCAAATAGATCTGAAGCATAGTTTTAGTTATTTATAAAATAAGTATCGATATTTATCTCTTTATTTATTTATTTATTCATGAAATAAATACATAGATTTCCCTTTTTATACTGCTTCAAAATTAGATTTTTTTTTACAAACAAATTATATATATTTTATTTATAAAAAACATTATGTAAGTAATATTATTCTATACAATTAGTTATTGAACCAATATTACATTAATAAAAATATTGTTTTCTTCTCGGCTTCTTGCCAAAGTCTCTCCCAAAATGTGAGTCCTGTAAATTTACATATGGAAATAAAAAAAAATATGTCCAACACATAAAAGAAAAATCAAAGCCATTTGTAATTTAAAGCATAAGCTTTGTGTTGTTTGGTTCAATTCCATTCCAAAAAATTACAAATATTATTGCTTCTGGTATAGGAGGCATGTTTAGCGATGTTAAGCTGAAAGGATCCCAAATTTCCCAACTGAATTCTTGAGTATTAAGCCTCGATAATGATGATGCAATATCAAGATATCTTTTTCCTGGATGTTCATAAAAGGATAGTATTGTAAATATAAACACGAGATATTTTTTTCCTTGATGTTCGTAAAAGGATAGTATTGTAAATATAAACACGATAATAAAAAATATTTCTCACATATAAAAATAGCAATTGTAGACAACAATAGTTTAAAGCATAAACTTTGTGTTGTTTGGATGGAAATAAATTCCAATAACTTTGAATATAATGGGTTTTAGTATAATAACAAACAGTTTTAGAAATCAACAATATTTAGAAAATTATTTTCTTCATAATTGTGATAAAATAGATCTTGATATCAATAATATGTATTTCATTCCTTTAATACATGCATATGGAAGATGAAATAACAAAATTTAGGTTATGATAAAGCTTTTTTTCAATGATGGGTTCCAAATAATATGACCTCTGAAATTAACATATGTACACTTTAATTTGAAATATATTATATTAAGTTTCTATTGCTTGAGTTTAATATTCATTCATTTGTATAAGTTAGTTTTCATGTGAGATTGATTTAATGCATGGATATTGCATTTTTTTATGTTCTTAAATACCCATCATTGGATACCATAGTTAATGATCAAATTGAACCAAAATTTCTTAGGACACTTGGCATCCAAAGGATGAAAAACTTATGCATAACATTCTTGCTTGCCTTCCGTATTGTTATAACTATTCCATTGAAGCAAATGTTCATGGGGATGTTTCTTTGCAAGTTTTACTTAGTAAAATGACAATTTTTCCATGGTGAGAGAATGAAAAGATGGAATTGATATGAACATGTAGCATTGTTTCCTTTTTCTTGATTGTTGATCAGAGCATGTCCAACACCATTTTGAAATGAACACATTGTATGAGCTTACAATAGAAATAAAATTGCAATACAATATTATATTTGGCCATACCGTCAAAAAAGAATCAACAATATGACAAGCCATAAACATATAGATTAGTTAATGTTTTATCATAGAAGTTGCAAGATATTCCCAATAGAAACAAAAATGACATAACAACCATAAATACTTTGTTCTAGTTTTGAATACAGATAAACCTGCAATGCAAGTTTCTACACGGGAATATTGTCAAAAAAATATTTAATGACAAGTATTACCCACACATATTCATTGTGAGTTGAGAAAAGCTAATTCCATACAAGTAGAATCGGAACCATAATGGCTTACCGGTAGAAACTATTTAAAATAACACTTGTTTTTTTGTTTGCAATTTCCAATGAGGCTAATGTGGAAATATTTATTTCTTATTGGATCCATCTAATAAGTTCCTTGGCGGTCTTATTACAGTCAATGCCTAAAAACATGTTTTTGACCTTTTAAATTGATTCACATATCATTTAAAAAACATTCACTTAAACATTTCACAATTATTGGGATGTCGATCTCTCAAGCCACCGGGCTGATTCTTTGCATTCACATAAATAATGCACTAGGGGGTTAATAGTGTTAAATATAATGTAACCTCAATAGGCTGACTGTACACTGCCAGCTGTCCTGAGCAGCTGTACTTTCTATTCTTGTTTTGCTTGAGCCTATTTAGCTCAGCTATTTCCCTTTGCATAGTACTACTTCAGAACTTCTTCATGTACTCATTTTGTACTCTTCTTCTTATATTCTAATATACTATTTTCTGTTCTATTCTTTCTCTCTGCATTTCTTGCTTCAGAATTTATCATGGTATTAGAGCTTCAACAATAAGACTCTTCACACAGGTTGGAGAGAAACATGATCCTCAAATAGCACAGAGCTTACAGAATCTTGAGAGCATGTGACACAATCTTTTTCACAAGGATTGGAGAGCTGTCTGTTCATACTCTCAAAAGATCCTCGCAGGAAGCTCACGCGAGGAAGCAGAGCGCTATACGCTCAAAATCATGAGGAAGTGAAGACTGCATATGGAGAAACAGTAAAGATTCTAGAAAAAATTTCAAATTCATAAAAGATTCATGAAGAAGAGCTGCAGGACGCAGGAACATTTGAAGAACTCTTGAAGAATTCAAAGCATTTGTTCAAATTCGTGAAAGATAGTTGTAGAAAGAAGAAGCGTTTAAATCATTTTGGAAATCACTCAAATCTGTCAAAGATTGCAACAGAGAACAAAGAACTCATGAAATTCTTTCAAATCTTTGAAAGATTCACGAATTTTTCTTATACAAAAAAAAATCCTTGCAAAGGCAGTAAAGAACGCGTCTCAGGTTCAAAGAACAACTGTCGCGGCCGTAAGATTTGTCCTGCGAACAGATCCGAGGCGGAAATCCAGTTCAGAAGGGACGAAGAGAGCGTGGAAAAGGCAAAAGAATTTCAGCCATTAGATCTTGCGAAGAGGACCAACAGCCGTTGGATTAGTGAGAAAGTGCACGAGGTTTAGTCCTCTGGAGCGCACAGGAGAAATTTGACTTGCAAAGTCAAGAAATCATCTGGACCATCCATCAAGAGACACATGGCGAGATCTTGGCATTTCTCTGACTCGCAAGGTGTAAAGGTCAGAATACTTCCATGAGAATTCACGAATAGTGAAATCATGAGTTATTCTAGACCATTGGATTGAGATAGATCACGAGACATCAATCTGATATAATCATAAAATCAGGGATCAAGCATTGGACGAGTGATTGAGATTGCTCTCCAAAACCCCGATACGCGAAATCCCGACATCACAAATCGTGAAATCCCCTAGAGGATTGTGAGCTATCCATCTCAGAGGACAGGTGGTAGTAGATCCAAGTGCCATCATTTCGGCATTTCAGAGTTTGGGATATCAGTGGTCTAGTTGACGAAAGGTCACAACACTCCACAGTGAAAGTCCCAAAATCCAGAAAAGATCACAGCCATCCATTTGGTCGGACACGTGGCGGAGATCAAGGAAACTGTTGGCATCTCAGCTACCGAGGTTTCAACTTGATAGAGGATTTGGAGTCGCAAGTCGCGAAATCGTGAAACGACGAGGGCCGTCTATCTTAAGGGGATGCGTGGCGACAATCTAGGTCGTCGGGGAAAGTCTCGAAAGGAAAAGGCCATCAGAATTTCGGAGAACGGGCGATCGAGAAGCTAGAGGTAATCGACATCGGGAAACAGGAAGTCCCGAAACCCAAAATCCCGAAAAGACGTTTGAATAAGCGCCAGGATACTTCGGATTTCGGTGATTTGAGGGACAGAGAACCAACAAAGGCATCACTATTCTCCGATTCATGAAAATCCAACAACGCTTTAACCTTTAGGCGTGTGGTCACATTGTTCTGAAACAACAAGGGCCAATCTAAGGTTGTTAATCCCTCTTCGGCATTTCAGCGATCGAAGGTTGGAGTGACAAGAGATCGGAGGACTCGTATAACGAAGTCCTGAAGTCAGAATCGCAAAACCAAAAATCACGAAGTCAACACTCGCGAAATCTTGAAACACAGTGTTCTGACATCCCTGTAAGAAAGCAGCAGACCTGATTTTAACGAAAGAGACAGGTAAATACGAAATTTCCTTCTATTTTTTTTGCAATTTTAAAAAAAAAATATGGCGTCGTCTAGCAATTTAGGACCAACTCAGGCTCCAATTCTTCTTGGAAAGAACTATGAGTTCTGGTCTCTTCGGATGAGATCCTTCTTGCAAGCAAAAGAGTGCTGGGATCCAGTGGATCATGGATATGTGGAACAAGATATAGCAGACCTATATGCCATGACTAATCAACAGAAAATTGCTCAGGCAACGCAAAGAAACAGAGAAATAAAGCTAAATTTTGGATTCAAAATTCTGTTGATGACTCAATTTTCTCAAAAATCACAGGCGCTAGTACTTCAAAACAGGCCTGGGACATCCTTAAATCTTCCTACCAAGGAAATGACAGGGTCAAAATAGTTAAACTGCAAACCTTGAGGACGCAATTAGAGACTCTAAGGATGACATAGTCTAAAAATGTGGATCAATTCATGACCAGAGTCATGGGCATCCTGAACCAGATCAGATTGACTGGTGAAACCATCACTGATCAACGAATTGTTGAGAAAATTCTCAGAAGTTTACCAAACAAATTCAAAATGGTTGTAACAGTAATCCTTGAATCCAAGGATCTGTCATGTTTTTCAACAGATGAACTAATTGGTTCTCTGGTGACACATGAGACCACATTGCATCTCACAGATGAGTCAATCGTCAATGCTTTCAAAACAAAATTCTCCTTTAGCAGAGGGAGAGGTAAAGGGAGAAACAGATCACCAAGGAAGAGGGAGTAGTCATAGAAATCCTCATTCCAGTGGAGGAAATAGACAACAACGACCGAATAAACACTTCCAAGCACACAGACAACAAAATCACAATCAGAGTTATCAGCCTCCAAGAGGAAGAGGGAGAAGATCAAATGAGAAATCAAGCATACAATGCTATTAGTGCAAAAAGTATGGGCACTATGAATCTGAATGCAGGAAGAAGAAAGAATATCAGCTCTCAGGTAGAGCAGATGTGTCAAATCACACGGGAGAAAACTCAGGAGGTATGTTTCTTTCATGCCTCAAGACTGAACAACAACCTAAAGATATCTGGTTGCTGGATAGTGGATGCAGCAATCACATGACAGGTAACAAAGATTTACTTTCATGCATTGATTCTTCACTCTCATCTGATATTATGCTTGGAAATGATTATTTAGTCAAAGTTCAAGGAAAAGGAATTGTTCCTATTCTTACTAAACAGAATGTAAAGAAAGACATAAACAATGTCTATCATGTTCCAGATCTGAAACGTAATTTTCTAAGTGTAGGAATGCTCATTGAACATGGCTATACGGTACTTTTTGAGGGAGCATCTTGCAAGATATATGACAAAATCCCAAGCAGAAAATTAATTTCTGAAATCCACATGACTCCGAATAGGATGTTTCCACTTACACTCAGAACTACAAATCTGATTCAACCATATGCACAAAGTGCATCCACCCTAAATGAAACTATGGTTTGGCATACAAGATTTGGACATCTACCATTTCAGAGTCTAAGTCTTCTTCAAAAGAACTCCATGGTCATTTAGGTCTTCCTATCTTTAAAGAGCAAATTCCCCCATGTGAGTCTTGCATACTTGGAAAACATAAGACAACCAGTTTTCCACAGTCTTCCAATCAAGCCAAACAACATCTTGAACTTTTTCACACTGACCTATGTGGACCAATGCAAACAGATTCCATATGTGGTATCTTTTATTTTCTAACGTTTATTGATGATTTTAGCAGAAAAATATGGATCTATTTTCTTAGACACAAGTCTGAAACTTTTGCAAAATTCAAAGAATTCAAGGCAGAAGCTGAAAAACAGAATGGAAAATATATCAAAGCACTCAGGTCAGATGGAGGAGGAGAATACAACTCCAGAGAATTTGCAAATTTCTGCAAATCACTAGGCATTATCATGAAAACAACAGCCAGGTATACTCCACAACAGAATGGAGTGGCTGAAAGAAAAAATCAGACAATAATGAATATGGCAAGAACACTTCTCAAAGAGAAAAGTTTGTCAAATATATTTTGGGTTGAAGCAGTAGCATGCTTAGTTTATCTCCTGAATAGATCCCCAACCACAAGTCTAAAGATGAAAGTCCCTCAAGAAGCATGGAGTGGGACAAATCTCAATGTTGCGCATCTAAGGGCACTCGGAAGCATAACATATGCTCACATACCTTCCGAATTAAGGAATAAACTTGATGACAAAAGTGAGAAATGTATTTTCACTGGATATAGTGAAACATCTAAAGCTTACAGGCTTTACAATCCAATCTCCAAGAAACTAATTCTCAGCAGAGATGTAACATTTCTGGAAAATCATTTTTGGAAAGATTTAGAAAATCAACAAATGGACAGTCAAAATCTATTGCTACCAAGTTCTGAAAACCTAGAAAATTCAGGACAACAAGTATCTCAAACTATTCTTCCAAGATCGCAGGTACAAAGACAACTTGAAAATTCTCAGGATAACTCAACTTCCAGCAGAGAATCATTCTTTGAACCACACAATCAGAGAACTTGAAGATTGAGAGAAATCCATCAGCAGTTGGATAACTTTGAACAACACAACCTTTTTGCTTTAATGTCATGTCAACCTACATCTTTTAAGGAAGATGTTAAGGAGCCACATTGGGTTCAAGCCATGAACCAAGAAATTGACTCCATTGAGAAGAACAAGACATGGGATCTTGTTGATTTGCCAAGACAAAAGAAGAGTATTGGTGTCAAGTGGGTTTACAAAACTAAACTAAATGAAAAAGGCCAGATCGAAAAACACAAGGCAAGATTAGACTTGTTTCCAAAGGATTCTCACAACAACCTGGTATTGATTATGGTGAAACTTTTGCTCCAGTAAAAAGATTAGACACTGTAAAGACTCTATTGGCCATATCATCCCAACACAAATGGCAAGTATACCAGATGGATGTCAAGTCAACATTGTTGAATGGTTTCTTAGAAGAAGAAGTTTATGTCGATCAACCACCTAGATTTGAAGTCCAAGAGCAGCCAACCAAGGTATAT
This sequence comes from Picea mariana, assembly GCA_032191745.1. NCBI lineage: Eukaryota > Viridiplantae > Streptophyta > Pinopsida > Pinales > Pinaceae > Picea > Picea mariana. Next base: position 63,572 of record JASDQU010437330.1, on the reverse strand, counting down.
GAGTTGAAGAAAGCCTTGTATGGCTTAAAGAAAGCTCCAAGAGCTTGGTACAACATAATTGACACTTACATGATCAAAAGTGGTTTCAGCAGAAGCCAAAATGAGCCAACTCTTTACACCAAAATAGATCAGCACGGTAAAATTTTGATTGTATGTTTATATGTTGATGACTTGATCTATACGGGAAATCTTGAGATAACAAATTTTAAACATGCCATGCAATCTGAGTTTGAGATGACAGATTTTGGCATAATGAAAATTTTTTTAGGGCTTGAGGTTGATCAATCAACCAAAGGCATTTTTGTCTGTCAAAAAAAGTATGCAGCAAACATCATCAAAAGATTCTAGATGGAAGAATGCAATCCAACAGAAACGCCTATACCCCTAGGCACAAAATTGAGCAAGAAAGATGAAGGCCCTACAGTGGACTCTACCGTGTAAAAAATTTTAGTAGGCATTTTGTTGTATCTTACAACAACTACGCTTGACATTATGTATGCAGTCAGCCTTGTTTCTAGATTCATGGAATTCCCCAAAGATTCTCATTGGAAAATGGCGAAACAAATTCTGAGATATGTTGCATGAACTCTCAATTTTGGCTTATGGTACACTAAATCTGATAGTAATCAACTTTCTGGTTACACAGACAGTGATTTTGCAGACAACCTAGATGACAGGAAAAGCACATCTGGACATGTTTTTCAACTAGGCACGAACCTAATCTCATGGGCACCAAAGAAGAAGCCAATTGTTTCAATATCTTCTGCAGAGGCAGAGTATGTCGTTGCTACCTCAGCTTCTTGTCAAGCCGTGTGGCTGAGAAGAATATTGAAAGATATGTCACATACAGAAAATGATCCAACTCCTATTTTCTGTGACAATACTTCAGCAATTGCTCTATCCAAAAATCATGTGTTTCACAAGAAAAGAAAACACATTGACACTCGTTTTCATTTCATACGCGAGCTAGTCAATAATGGTGATATTGTACTACAATTCTTTGGTTCTCGAGATCAACTTGCTGATATCTTTACAAAGCCACTAAGAAAATCCATTTTTGATTTTCAAAGACAACACTTAGGCATAATCAGTGCTGATGTTTGTAACTTTTGATTTTAAGAGGGAGTGTTAAATATAATGTAACCTCAATAGGCTAACTGTACACTGCGAGCTGTCATGGCCAGCTGTACTTTCTATTCTTGTTTTTCTTGAGCCTATTTAGCTCAGCTATTTCCCTTTGCATAGTACTACTTTAGAACTTCTTCATGTACTCATTTTGTACTCTTCTTCTTATATTCTAATATATTGTTTTTTGTTCTATTCTTTCTCTCTGCATTTCTTGCTTCACAACTTATCAAATAGGCCAATACACTGGTATCGGGAGAGCGGGTGTCAGCGAACTGGCATACTATTTCCTACTCAATTTAATGATATGGTAGGGTCGATACAATCCATGGTAATTATTTAAAGTGTGGTGATGGTGGTGTGCATTTAACGCTTCTTATTTCAATAAATATTGTTTAAAGTGATAATTTATTTTTTATTGACATTTAAAATGTAAAATTTTTTATTTGCGAGGGATAGCTCTAGTTTATAATCTCAATCCAGAGGGGTTCTCGCAATTACCAGAAGCCAACATGTGTCCCTCTATTTAGACCATGTGATGAAATTGCAAGGGGGTCATTGATAATCAAAGCGCAAGTTTCCCTTGCACAATAAATCTAAACCTTAGACTTATTTATTTACAAAATAAGTATAGATATTTTTCTCTTTATAGTACGCAATAGATATGAACCATAAATTTATTTATTTATGAAATAAACGCAGCGATTTCTCTCTCTATACTGCTTCAAAATTAAAACTTAATTTTTACAGATAAATTCTATATCTTTTATTTATAAAAAAATTATGTAAGTAATTTTATTTTGTATAACTAATTTTTCATCTAGTATTACATTCATAAAAATACTGTTTTCTCCTCGGCTTCTTTCCATTGTCTCTCCCAAAATGCGAGTCTATAAATTTACATATGGTAATAAAACAATTATGTCCAACACATAAAACAAAAAATCAAAGCCAATCATGGTTTAAAGGATAATCTTTCAGTTGTTTGGCACAAATTCGATTCCAGAAAACTACAAATAAGATTACTTATGGTATAGGAGGCATTTTTAACATTATTAAGTTGAAAGGATCTGAAATTTCCCAAACAAATTCTTCAATATTAAGCCTATAGAATGATGATGAAATATTCAAATATGTTTTTCCTATATGTTCATAAAACATGACTACTGTAAATATAAATACAATAATAAAAATAACGTATAAAAAATTAGCAATTGTAGACAACAATAGTTTATAGCATAAAATTTGTGTTATTTTGTTGAAAATAAATTTCATTAACTTTGAATATAATGGCTTTTGGTATAGCAACCAGTTTTATCAATTGATAAGACATATTTTTCAATGATGGCTCCCAAATAATATGACCTCTGAAATTAACATATATCTCTTTTAATTCAAAACATATTATATTAAGATTCTATTACTATTACTTGAGTTTATGTATAAGCTTGTTTCATTTAAGGTTCCTTAAAAACATGTTATATTAAGATCCTATTACTTGAGTTTACGTATAAGCTTGAGTTTACGTATAAGCTTGTTTCATGTAAGGTTCCTTTAATGCATGCATAATGCATTTCCTTATGCTCTTAAATGTCCACCATTGAATAGCATAGTTAATGATAAAATGGAATCAAGATTTCTTCGAACAATTGGAATTCATAGGATGAAAGCTTCCATATAGCATTATTACTTTCCTTCAATACTATTATAACTATTCCATTCAAACAAATGTTCATGGGAATGTTTCGCAAGTTTTTGTTAGCCTGGGTGAGAGAATGAAATCTGAAATTGATAAAATCGTGTAGCATTGTTTCATGTCTCTCGATTGTTTATGAGAACATGTCCAACATCATTTTGCAATAAACACATTATTCCGGAAATAAGATTGCAATACAAGCATCTATGTGGCCATACTGTCAAAAAAGATTCAACAAGATGACAATCCATAAACATACAGATTTATTAATTATTCAACATAATAACCTAATAACCGCAAGATATGCCCAATAGAAACAAAACTCACTTAGGAGCTGTAAATACATTGTTCCAGTTTTGAGTATAGATAAACTTGCAATGCAAGTTTCTACATGGGCGTATTGTCAAAAAAATTATTTAATGACAAGTATTACACACATATTCGCTGTCTTTTGAGAAAATCTAATGCAATACAGGTACTATCGAAACAAAAACGGATTACCATTAGAAACTATTTAGAATAACACTTGTTTGTTTTCAAATTTACAATTTACAACGAGGCTAATGTGCGAAGATGCTCTATTTCCTTTGAATACATTATAAGACAACAAGTGAAGTGAAATGTAAGTTAGAAGCAATTCACAATAATCTATGAGGCCACACACAAGTTAGAATAGTTCAAGTGAAATTATATGATGTACCTTTTTGTAACTAACTTTCGTTAAGACGTAAATATATATAAGTATAATGGTAGATTTTTTTTGGAAACATTAGTTAAAACAAGTGATGTGTGGCAAAAACATACATCAATATTATACATTTTTTCTCATGTAGTGATAATCACAACATGAGAAGAATTAAATATAACATCATGTTATTAATAGATCGATCATATCAGATAAATAAATCAACATATCTATCCGCACAACCTACCCTGCAAGGTTAGGACCTCCAGAAGACATAATCAACACTCAAGTCTCAGGACTGACAATTGTTATGAAGAATATGGAGATATTTATTCCCATAACTAACTCTAATCTAGACTCATGACTAAAATAACAGTAAGGTTCTTAATCATAAAGTAATTTAAATCATACAATTACTCAATATACTAGACAAAAGGTCTCCTTCCCTTAAAGATTACAAACAACAATAATTGTTCATCATCTAGTTAATATGGCTTCTCTATTTGAATTTCGTCATATAATTATTTAGATAATATGCCTTCTTTTTATGAATTTCATCATATAATTATTATTCACCATTTAACAAAATCTCTTCCCTTTAAAAATACAAACATCAATCATTATTGAATATCTAGAAAAATGTACCATCTCTATAAGAATACAAATCAATTTTTGTTCAATATCTAGACAAAATTTCCTACTCCCTAGGAACACCACATAAAATTTATATTCAATATTTAACAATTTTATTTAGTTTAAGAATATAAATAGCAAATAAATTTTCACTATCTAAACAAAAATGTACCACAAGAAATACATGAATATTCTATAATAACTATGTAATCATTCCTAACTTACAATCAAATTTGGGAGTGTAATTTATACCAATTAACCTAATCACTAGATCAATCCTTATTCATAAAAGCATTCCATTACAAGGACTCTTTTGAAGCTGATTAATGAGTTTAAATTCTATATTGTAAAAAATTAATAATTATTTAACATAATTTCATTGGTTCTTTACAATGGAATTATTATTACAACCATTATAGGTCTAAAATATTTATCTAGTATCAAGATAATTATAGCTACAAGATGTCAACTGAAGTTAGAGACACAATCTTTAGTCTAAGAACTCACGTTCTAAATAACACGTCTTTGTCTACTCAAGCGATAAATAAATGTTTCTTAACCTATTGGAAGGAGAGTCTGATTATCAAGGTTGAGGATTAGATAAATCGAGAAACTTGTAGGTAGGACGAGCTTGGAGAAATGGTAACTAAGACGACCATTCCAAAACTCGTACACTTGGAAGAAACTACTCAGATCTGGCAAGGGTCTATCATTGTTCTTGAGATATAAAATTAATGATTAAGCCCGACAGAATTCAACGTGAGAAGAACTGAAATATATCGCCACAACACCAGAATTATCAGAAGGAGTTTTGGGTTCGTTACAATAACCATCTAGAGGTAAACTAAAATTAATTAAAATGAGAGGCTAGCTAATATCTGAAGTGGAATTAGTATTTGAAGTGGAACTAGTATTTAAATAACACGTAAAATTTTATTACTTTTCTACAATTATGCATAGGTGTAAGGGAGAGAACGATATTATTCAATTTTGATTGCAATAATTATACAACAACGCCATTATAATTTTTTTATTTCCCAGAATTGCAATTTATAATCGGCGATCATAATGAAATCGTATTCAGGATTCAAAATAACCAGCACAGCACCCAAATATTAGTTGTTGGTGAACCCCGAAAGGTTGATAAGATGAACGAATCCTTAAAAAAATATATTAAATTTTATTATTGATTAACAAATAAACGGTTGAGCTTCATTTATCTGGTGTTAATATTTTAATTTCTGTTAATCACTTACGTGGCAATCAGTTAGCTATCAAAGTAATTTTTAAATATGATTAGGTAAATGTAAAAAAGTAAACACATAAATGGATGTCTTTATAATAGCTAGAAAGTTAAGGATTGAAATCACAGCCATTTATTTTGTGTGACTACTAAGAATATTCCAACCATATTTAATCTTGTCCATAGAAAACTTATTAAGCACTAAACCCCTATTAAATCTGCCCATTATCAATACGTATACATCTTTCATCTTAAATATAAAAAGTGTGCATCTAGCTTTCAAATTTAAATTTAGTTTTTGCAGCGAACCCATATATTTTTAATTCGAAACGACAAGTTCGGTTTTCAAATGAACAAAAAACTCAAAAACAAAAATGCAATAAACTTACGCAAGTTCCAAATTATTGATTTTCAGAAATCCTCTAATGAAGCAACGATCTTAAGGAAGATCTAATATTGAATTAAATAAGCAGTGAATAATGAATCCATATCCGGATTCAAAAATTACAACAACCATACAAGCTCAAAATTAGAATTGTAATTCTGTCTTACAGTGACCAACGAAAACTTTAAATTCGGTAGGTACAATCAATTTCATAATAAATCCAACGAAATACTAAACCCAAAACTTCGGTTTAATTATACAGAGACCCAACGAATTGTTTTTAAATTTCGCACTTCCAATAAAATATACAGTGACCATATAAGATTTTGAATCCTGAACTGCAATGAAATTGCATCGATATTGGCAATGTCAAATTGGAAGAAATTGCAATTACAATCTACTGCGACACAAGAAAAAAAAAAACGATGGAATCGTAATAGAAATTTCCAAGCAATTTCAAACTCCGAAATCGTATTAGAATTCCAACGACCCAACGATTTTAACTTTCAGAAATTCCTTTAATCTTGACAATGAAAAATACAATATTTTAGTTTTCAGAAATTCAACAAGATACCGCAATCAAAGAACTTATAATTTGTTGATTGGCATTTAAATTATTTGTTTTAAAAACACCATACGAATTATGGTTTCAAATTCACAATAGAAATTACAAGACCAATCGAAATTCAAATTCAGAATTGCAATGAAATTTTAGCAAGAGAACAAATCTTCTAACCATCGGATCTATCATTTAGTTGGCAGCGAACATAACAAAATTTGACTTCGAGAAATTTCTATTAATTCTGGAGTAACTATACCCAATTCTAATATATAAATTTACTCATACTACAAAATTTCAGAAATTAAATACTGGAACCAATGAACACTGAGAGTTGAAGATGTCTTTTGAAAACTTGCGCTCCTTCTATACTCCTTTTTGCTAATCATCAAAACTTCACCGGTACTCTCAACCAATGCTAGGGGTACTCTTCTTCCCCCTTAACCCTTCAAGCTGCAAAGCGGCCACACACAAAAATCCAACAAACAATATCACCAAGGCTTTCCTTGCAAGGAAGAGCTTCCACTCTTTCTACAAGCTCGGTATCCCATCTCTCACAAGTAAAACATAGTTCAAAATTTTGGTAGCATAACAATACCAAAAAAACTTGAGTGATCCATTTCCCTTCTACCACATTTGTTTTATAAAAAAATCACCAGTGACACATGTCCTCATGCACAAATAATTAATTTTTTAATTAATTTAATTATGATTATTCACCCACACACTTATCAAACTCTCCCCAAGTTGCACAAGTACTTATCCCTTTTATTTTATTTAAAAAGCCAATTTCCCCCACATTCCCCAATGTGTTCTTATTTTCTCTCTTATTTTCTCTCTTAGTTTTTCCTTTCTTCCCCAAATTCTCATTTAATGAGTGTCTCTTAACTAGATCTTAGTTAGAGTTTTATTAGGAGTCATCTTTTAGTTAGACTTAATGGTAGCTTGAATTAAGATACTATTCTATGTATATACCTATTCTCTCAAGTTATTATTTCTTTCTATTTTAAAAATCATTTTATTAATGTCATGCACACATGTGCATTTTTCCACCCTTTAAATTTTATTCCTCATTTTTCTAGAGTTTGACTTTATCTTAAATCTTTTAACTTATGTCATAGTTCATTTAGTCATTTATTTAAATTTTATGCTTAGTCTTAGTCTTAGACTTAGGCTTAGACTTTTGTTAGGCTTTATATTTTACTCACTAATTAATGATTTTATTCTAACAAGGTTTAACCATTTTCATGTTTTCTAGGCCACCTATATTTATTGACTCATGTTTTAATTACGTGATGTGCCCTTCAAGATGCACATTCGTGCTCCAAGGGTGTCACTTGCCTTTGACTAGTTTTGCAAGTTTTTCTGACTCTTGGAGTCAACACTCCATTTGGTCGACCTTGTGAGAGACAAAGGGATTCTAAGGAATACTGATTTTGCCTTATTGCATGCCCCTTAGAATTATTCGTGAGCGACTGTCTGAGTCTACCCTCATGACATCATGGACCTCTCAAACTAGGTAATTGTTAGCCTACAATTCAGGTCATGGTAGGAGAATTTTCCTGTAAGTTGTGATAGGGACACTACCACACCTCTCCAAAAAATGTATTCTTTCTTTTCATGGCCCCTTTACTCCTTATGTGATTTGTATTAGCAAGCATCACCAAGCCTGTATCCACTAGCAAAAACCGTGTCAATAATCCATATACAAAAATTATACTATAATAAATATTATGACACATGTGTGAAAAATGAAATACTCAAACAAATATAATTGAATCCCTGACTCAGTCCAGAGTCCAAGGAAGTCCATTGATGTCATCAACATCCATAACATGTCATGTGTCCTGCACACTTGAGATAAATCGTCAATAATATCTCCCAATACATATACATCAAAATAACAATAAGTCACAATACATCATCATCATCATTATCATCATCATCATATATAAATCATAATTGAATGAAATCATAATGTACCATAACTAGATAACTTGCAAGCAAGTGTCCTCAAAGAATAAGTCAATATGAGTGTGCTTAGTAGAACGAGATATTACATTTTTTTCCTATTCAACTAAATTTTTGTTGTAACTATTTTTTGTTGATCTCATATGAAATACAACATTGTCCTCATTTAATTTAAATTACCACGTACTTGGAAGTCACATAGCATATACACAACAACCGTGTTTTTCTCAAGATATTCTTCATATGCCAATTGCTTTAGGGAAGGACACACATCTTACAATATTGGGGCTCTAATTGTATAGTGCAAAATGATCTTGTCTACTATTTGAATGAGAGAATTGAGGAAATTTTTATATTCATAAGGGAATTTGTCATTACATACCACACAGTAAATTGTTGCCCCATCTATTAATGCACCTGTAGAAGTGGATAAATTGCACATGGCACACATAGATTCGAAGGGAGTCGAGTATGCATTTCTTGCTACCAATGCACCTTCAACCTATATACATAACATAATATTTAATATAATTGGAAATATAATTTTTATATGTAAAGCTAATTTTTTTGTAGAAAGTTCATGGATGACAGTGTCTATGTATACTTAAAATAGTCCTGGAGCATGTTCTTTTTTTAGATCCTCTGTTATCTCTATCTCTCTTCTCAACTTTGTTATAAATTTTGGTTGTGTTGCACATAAGACCTTTTATTTGACATATCTCTTCTTGGTTATTTTTTAAAAGCATAAGGGTAAATTTCCCTATTTGCAATCATTGTTCCATTGAAGAAAAGAAGTCTCCATGTGTGTCAAAAAGTTGAAGATGTAACATAGAACATTATAACAGTTATGGAATATGATTAGATACATTTTAGGATGTGAAAATAAGTAAAAAATAAAAAGAACCATATAGAACTGGTACCATTTCTTTGTCATCATCTAAGTCACTATCCTTTACATGGAAAATGTATTGCAATCCAACCTTTTTGTAATATGTTATGGCAACACCATTGGTTCCAATTGGATATGGATCTTTATTTTTAGCAAATTGTATTATTGTTTTGTTTGCAATGAAATTGTATTCATATTGTATTCAGTACAACATCTCGCATTATTTCTGAAAAACTTGAGTCGTGTAACAAGATAATACAATCATAGTCACCACGATCATATTTAGTTTTTGGTAGTATTTTAAAATATTTAATGGATACCCCATTGCCAGGAATGATTTTCTCCTCATGTTTTTGAACAAGGTGTGTAGGCACAATCAATGTAACTGTCATCAGTCCCTAATTTAAAGTGATATTATCACGTAGTATGCAATGTGTCATGTTTTATTTGTCCAAGTAAGTGTTATTTGTGACCGCTATGTCTCCAATAAATATATGGCATGTTTGTCGGTTGTTCAGGTCTTCTACTAGTACTATACTTGGTGTTCTTGTTCTATCTTTGTTGCCAATGTTTAAACATAAGAAGTCATATGAAGGAAAACTTCTATACATTTTTTTTCTTCCATGTCTCTATAATTAGTGTCATAATTTAAATGAATTGAATTGGTCAAAGCTTAATAGGACTACCTCTTAGCATTTGTATCTTTCATTGTACTATCTTATTTGTCTCTGTGTGCCAATCTTTCCTGTGAACTGAGAACAATGACATTATATATCACAAACATGTTATCAATGTATAAGAGAATAAGTAACTGGAAATATATATTTTCTAAATGCAATAGGTGTTGGAGAAATTTATATTTTCAGCACATTAGTTCAGTGGGAATTAACTGACTAGTTCTATATTAGACCATCACTATTATGTATGCATGCATTCCTAAGGAAAGATAATTACTTGATTGATTTTCTTAATTATGGAATGTTATTCCCTATATATGAGTGTATTTCACTCATTCATTGTATCATATTGATCATCATTGTATCAATCATCTATTCATTGATCAACTCATTAGAGTAGTGTGAATATATTTTCTCATTCTTTTATATTGAATATCTCTTCATTTCTTAATAAGAATTTTTTGTACTTTCTCTAGCTAGATCTCATGTGCATGTTTTGATGAAACATTGACATGGTATCAGAGCTATGCTGCATGGAGTAAGCCGGAAGCCAGAGAATAAGGAAAATCAGAGTTTCAACAAGCAAAATCTGTGGTCGTAACTTTGTACATTGATTTCTCCCAAAATGTTAACCTTCTAAGGAAATTACTCTCTGGAAATTAAATCGACCCATTTTGCAAGTGGGTTTTCAACTGTTTGGATAAATTCATCGCCATTTTATCAGAAAGGAAGCTAAAATATCACCTCCCGAAACTGATACGAATCCGTGGTCATACCTGCCTACAGTGATTTCTCCCAAAATGTTAACTTTCTGATGAAACCGTAAATCGACCCATTGTGAAAGTGGATTTTCAACCGTTTGGAGAAATTGCTCATCGTTTTCTTAGAAAGGAAGCCAAAAGATCTCCTCTTGAAACTGATACAAATATTCCATTTGATGTGCCCTTTCCGCAGTGATTTCTCAATTTTTTCACTTGCAGATTGAGAGTAAAATTTTAGGGGTTTCTCAGACTCAGTTGGGGGAGAATCATTATAATGGAGGAAAAATATGTAGTTATATTGACCCTTCATAGTATGAATCTAAAAATTCTCAAAGAAGTTAGAAAACCTTGAGGTGAACAAGAGAGATCAAATATTTTTCTTCAAAGCATGACTCATTAAGAGTCTAATTGAGGATAAAGAAAATCAATTTGATACTTGGACCACCTGCATTAATGACATGGAGGAGAAATTCACTCTTTTCAATGACCCTTTTTTGGTTGATTTAAAAGAAAAGGAAGATATTATCGCTTGTTTGCAGAAATATCTGCAAGAGTCTCTTGCTTATAATGCCTATTGCTGCATTGCTAAGTACTATTGAGCTTTCTTCACCAACTTTTGAGTTACACACTCATGGTTTTGGGTCAAAATTGATGCATAAGATTGGATACATTGGTGGTGGCCTTGGTAAGAATGGAGAGGGGATTGTACATCCAATTCCTCATGTGATGGGACCAGTAAAAGATGGACTTGGTTTTGTTGGGACTTTATTGCGAGTAGCAAGTTGTCTGGATATTTCATCCATTAAGATTGAATTTTTTTAATCACAAGATTCCATCACTCAAGATGACTCTTCTATTGTTGAGTTCCAACAACCACCACCTACATCTCTTATTGATACAACTTTAGAGCTATCACAACCAAATTCAACACCAACTTCAACATTAGAGTTGTTATTATCAGACTCTTAATTATCAACATCAAAGTTTTTGGGAGAAACAGACTCTTCAACAACAACTTCAATGTCTGCATCCTCCACATATAGACATCTTCGATCCTACAATGTATCTTAGTCGGCCATGACCTTTGTCACTTAGACAATCTCACTCTCTTGATCAAACAATTACAGTTGCTCTTGGATTTTGATGGCCACCTGTCTTGGTTTCCCAGATGTGATAGGACAAATGGAAGACTCTAAATTTAGTAATTCCACACATACTCGTGAATACTAACACATAGTTCATTTTATTTAAAAAAACAAATATAATAACTTTGTAATTATTTTATAAAAAATACCTAAAACAAAACTAAAAAATATCAATGTATCTATGTATCTATGTTAGTGCTAAAGTGATTTAATTAAAAAAAAAGTTTATTAAACAAGAAATTAATTTTAAAGACTACAAACCTGAATTAGAATAACACCCTCGTGATATAATATTTTAATTTTCCTTAAAAGTTAGAATGTAATAATTACTAAGAATATTAAAAACAAATAAGAGAAAGTAAACAAAAGTTTTTACCTAATAAAAATAAAGAAGACTAATAAAAACAAAATGAATGAAAGGACTTATATAAATAACTTTACAACAGTATATTTTGCTCCTTTTTTTTTTTTTAATTTTAAATGTTGAATCAGAAAAGATGAAGAAAACTCAAATTTTAAAACAAAACAAATAAAGAAACAGTTTTAGAGAATGGAGGGATTTGATCTTTAATTTAAAATTTCCCCATATAATTCTTGGAGTTTCAGAATCTACAAATCTCTGTGTAGACTTGGTCCAGGTGTTTAGCCTTTAGTTATTCTAGAACAAGATTACAATAGAAAGACCAAGAACGAAAGAAAGAAGAAATCTCAGCCAAAAAGGAATGGAGCCATGGTGGTGATAACACAAGGCGAGGACCTACATATCAGGATCTGATTAGCGCTGAAATAAAATCAGGCTTAAATACAACAAAATGGCATCCTCGCCTCATCGGTTCCCCGCAAAGCTTAAAAACAATTCACCTTATGAGAACAAGCTTAAAAACAATTCACCTTATGAGAACAGGCAAAGCTCATCCTCGCCTCATCGGTTCCCCTCTTCGCAAGACTCTTTGCTGCCAAAAATCCATCAATCCCTACTGAAAGTAGAGGATGGATGATGAATTAACAAAAAAAAACCTCACTGCGCTCCAAGCATACCTCTCTAGTTTTCTGGCCAAAGTTTTTCCTCTTTGAACTGTATACTCTTTGTTTTTATATTTTTCAGTAGGCGGTTCCAGCAGTTTGGTTTGTTTAATGTTTAACAAACTAAATCATAAATTGTTTCTTTTAATCTTCTGTATTGATGTTCAACTTATTTTCTTAAATTATTGTCACATGAAATTTCTTGATTGGTGCATTTGTCCTGTTTTCTTTTCTTGCTATTTTTTAATATTTCTTCTTCTGCGTTTGTGCTACATATATTATCAATGCTTTCACTGGACCTCTTCCTTGTCAAAAGAACTAAATCACTCTTTCAATCATTTGACTAAGAATCTGAAGTTTCATGTTATGTTTTAAGACATGCAATTTTAGTAAAATGATATCCATGTTTGATCCTTTCTTGGAACCACCTGTACGAAATGATATACATTTTTGAGGACGCCCATACGAGCCCTTTTCCAATTCCTCCTTTAAGTTCTCAAATGCTTCATCTGCCTCTTCCATAGTCTTCGAAAATAGAAAATTTTGAACAATGTTTGTTCTTGACACGAGAGAATGCCTGGATTTCAACTGAATATTTCTTTGGAAAAGGATTCCGTAATTTATCCTCAAAAGTATCAATGGGTATCTTATGAATATAAAGCTTTGAGAAGTCTGCCTCATTTACTTCGAGATCCCCCATGTCAAGAGGATCATTAAGTCCACGATATAGTTTGGAAAGTGTCAATCTCATTACGGCAATGGCATCATCCAAACAAAAGTGTGGCTTTCCTTCTTCTCGTAAGTCATATCCTAGCAGAACCTTACACAATTTATTTAAACTAGGGGCGTAGCAGCTTGACTTATTCTGATATTGGAATATGAATGTTGTGTCAATAACTCTAGCATGGTCTACCTTCAATGATCTTAGGTCGTGATGATAACTTTTTCCTACTACAATTTTGGCGTGGTTAATTTCTTGAGGTTTTTTTTTTTTTTTTTGTACATATTTCAAATTACACGTTACGCCCTCAAGATCCTCAGCAGTAACTCCAGTTATTTTTGTCAGGTACTTAATTACAGGTTTGGATGGCTTCACAAGCAGATCCATCCGTCTCTAAATTTTGATCCACCACAAACTTTCACGACTTCCTATGATCCATCCTCACATCGGACCATCTCACAATCTATAGTTATCAGCCTTTCTGGACTGCTTGAATTTGGTAACTTCGTCAATTTTGTTACCAACCATCCCTCGTGATAGGAGGGAAATGAATATAGCCTTTCAGATTTTGGGTGTCTATAAGTTAGACATACCAGCTCTTGCTCAGGAGAGAGGTCTGAAGACTCCTTCATATGTGATCGTTGAAGTTTACGCGTATTCCACCTCTTTTGTCAAAGAACCCCCTTTTGCTTACATTGCTAGAAGTTTGCATTTAAGTTGTTCCTCGATTATTATTTTTATTTTTTTAAAGTGCCACTTCAGAATAAACTCCACCCAATAGAATATACACTTGGACCAAACCTCGAATCGGTATTGCAGATTTTCAATCTTTTTTTATATACCCTGTAATCTTTAGCCATAATCTATTGAAGATCGTCGAATATCATGTCTGACATTTCATGGGATAGCTCGTTTTCTACACTCGTACAATTCTTGGTAAAGTTTGTTATTTGGTATTTGAGCAATGCAGTAAGCTTGCAATGTGTCTGTTAATGAAACACCTTTCCAATATTGAACCTAATGCATTTAGTTCTGATGTTATCAGCGATAGGAGCTGAGTTGTTGATATAAATCCAAACAATTTGAATAATTGTAAGACAAAAATTCCAAGGAATTTCATCAGCAAACTGTTAGCTATGAAGTCTGTCCATTCAAAAATGTGCACTCTACTCCAGAGAATACCTTTGATGTAAATCAAGTGATTCTTATGTAACACATAATCCTTTATGTAGGTCCAGTATACCTTTGTATGATATTTGGAAATTAGTAAAATGCGCACTCTCAGATAGACACTATCTCTAGCGAATACAACCTGTGTCTTGTTTTTCCATTTTTGAATAGCTCCATTAGTGCCTCTCTATTTTCCATCTCTGAAGGCCATCTCCAATTGTAAATAAAAAAAACTGAATGACATAGAATTTAGTGCTTCAATCATTGTGCTATTGACGTTATGCACCATCGTATAATCACGAGCAAGAAGAGTGATATTTGCCATTTTTAATATGAAATGTTTTTTGTCCCACGACCTTTTATATATTTACACCATATTTAGTCATCATAGTGAATAATCCAAAGCGAGTGGTGAAGCCAAATGATGAATGACACACATATAACCAATAAAGCCTTCCACGACCTCTTCATGTATTGGATGATACAATCCAATCTATTACCATAAGGATATTTACTAGCACAGCCGTGAGTACTCACGGCTGGTGAACGCCGAAAGGCTTACGGCTGGCTTGTTCATCGAAAGAATGACAGCTGGCTTAACCGAACAGACGGTAGCATTTCCAATCCACGCCCACACAAATGAAACGGTAGCAGTTAACATCCACGGGGTAGTAAATGTGAAAAAGTAATCACATAAACGTACGCCTTTATAAATGAGTGGAAGTTAATTTATCAAAATCTCATCCATTGATTAGAGAGGACGACGAAGAATATGTCAGCATCTTCAATTGCCAACCCTAAGATTGAAATTTATGATTAAAAGATGATTAATTGTGCCCATTGTCAATAGGTGTACGCCTTTCGGCGTAAAAATTTTAATATCAAAATGGTAACCTTCAAAAGCAAACGTGGTAAAACTTTATGAAAACTAAGTAATGATTGGTTATTTCCTTATATAATAATATATATATTTTTTAAGACTTGGTAAGGTATGAAATAAAGTTAAATTCATAACATGAAGTGGCATGAAAAAGGGTTTATGTCATAAATAAAAAGTATGGAAACTTTGAAAAATAAGTGATAAGATATGGGATGATGGCACAGTCATAGGTAATATTCAATATTTATTCATTTTCTTTGCATAAAAAGGTTATGAAGACAAGGTAAGGTAAGATAGAGTAATTTATGAAGGTTAAGAAATAAT
>JASDQU010437329.1:56513-71805 GCA_032191745.1 Picea mariana | reverse complement strand
AAGCTTCGTTGGGATCCCCCTCTCACACAGGGGTTAAAAATGAGGTCACGTGCGGGAGAGAAATGAATATTACCTCTCTGAGGCTTAACCAATCATAGAGGAACGATTGTATACTGGGAGTTCTTCCTTAGAATCAGTTGTTTTCATTTGGTCTTAGAGCTCAGTGAATCCTGGATCCATTTGGGGTCCTCAGGAGTTTACCGGTCCACTTGTCCTTAGTTCTCTTGAATAATTTCAGACTTGATATCCTTCCCATACGTTCAAACCCGACTGTGTATTGTACCTACCCAGAGTTTGACAGGGAGTTGTTATCCTTAGTAGCCATAATATTTAGGGTCTATACACGAGGTGATGACAAAGGGGAGTCTTTTCTATACCTGGGTCAGACATTGGTCAAACTCACTCAGGTTCCTTGGAGGGTAACCCACAGATAAAACTATGAGGGAAGGCTACGATCCATTACCTCCTAATTCACCTAAAGACGTTTTTCATGAAGAAGTTGTTGAAGAAGACAACTATTTTGACACTAGGAATGTTTCTAATCCTTTTATTGAACATCCCGAGGGAACAATTGCAATAGTTCAAGAAGGTTTTGTCCTTCCAGTAAACCTAGCATTGACCAACCCTCTTGACCCACTTCTTCTTCAAGTAGATTCTTCAGGAAATATCATACCTGATGATTATCCTAGATTATCGTCAAGTCCATTTGAATAAGTTGATATGGAATCAGAAAAACCCAACACAAATGAAGAATATACAACCCCCGTCCTCTCTACTGAAATGGTATATCCAAGCCAAACTCATGTTCGTCCTCTGTGGAAAACTCCATCAGGCCATAATCTTTTTGAAAAATTCAATTTGAATCGACCAATTTTATCCCTCCACATACACCTGTCACTACTAGTGCAAATGCAGAACTATCGATTCATTCCCCTAGCCATCCCACAGGACCAACATTTAATACTGCTACCACTTCAGGTTAAATATTGAGCAATACAGGTCTTGTTCTTCCTAGTCATTTACAAATTACTATGATGGTTACACCAACAACGCCTCTTAAAGTAACAACTTCATTCACACCAAAAAATCCTTTTGGGACAGCTTCCCATCTTAGAATGTAAAACCATTTCGTAACATAATGATCCAGATTTATGAGCAAAACGAAAGGAATAACAGACTGAATACAATAACATTGAGATATGGAGAAAAATAACAGATATCCAGTGAAAAACAACATCTATCGAATAAATAAAATAGGTTGAAACTGTAAAACTGTAGAACTGGAAACAACTTGATCGAATGGTGGTAGCTATATCTGAGAAGAGATGTGTCTTGCTATGTGAATCCGTCTGAGCATAATGATTACAATGAGGCTCCAGAGGCCTTTTTTAACATTACTCATGAATGCCAAAATCCTAGACATCCAAAAACCTAACCCTACGAGGTGAAACACCAAAAGTTATGTGGGCCCCTATGGGTAAGTTGGTACCTCAACTTCTGGGGGTTATAACGTTTGCATACAACCTCTATTTTAGGCACGTGATAGCCCGTTGGAAAGGTATTTTAGATAAATACACATTATGTCGTCAAATTGTGACTTCATCTACAATTTGACTGTGGCAAGCCAAAAAAAAATAATTTAGGGGCCCAAAATGGCCCTAGATGTATAGAAAGATGTGTTGACATGAAAACTTCCAAAATAATCCAGTTGGATTAGATGGTCAGCCACCAGTCTCCACCTGGAAGATTTGTACGGATTCAAACAACCCTGAAAGTGTAGAACCCATAATTAAAAAGAAGTAGAGAAGAACGTGTTGAACTAAAAACTGTCAAGAGGAGCCAGTTAGAATAGGTGGGTGGCCACCAATATCCACTTGGATCATTCCTCCCCCTTATGAAGAAAGGGTCTCCATTGCATTGAGTTCCCCTATTAGGTGAGGAAAATTCTGCTAAATTTCTCCCCGGGTGAGCCACTTGCCTTGGTGTAGGAGCTGCCATGCCTTGACAACCCGATAAAGCTGGATCCTCTACTGGCGAGTTCCCTTGACCTATGTGTCCACTATATGATCAGTGAATGTATGTTCCATGCAGTCAGGGTTGATATATGTTGGTGTCAACTATTCTTTGATGTCTGAGGTGTCCAGTAATGGTGGAAAATATGGCCGAAGGAGGTCCACATTGAACATTGGGTGAAAGCCAAGGAATGGTGGAGTGTTGAGCTCAAAATCATTTCTACCCACCACCTTGGTGATAGTGTAAGTCCCATAGCGAAGTGGGCAGAGCTTCTGATGGGACACTGTAAGGCACTCTTTCTGCAAATGTAACCAGACCTTGTCTCCCATCTAAAATTGGTGCGGTACCCAATGTTGATAGTGGCGTTGCTTGTACTTAGCATTAAATTTCTGTAAAATCTCATGGACCTGTTGGCGGATGTGCTGAATCTGCTCAATGAATCTGGTGGATTTGTCGACCTCAGACTGAACATGGGAAGATTCTTCTTGTGTGTTTGCAAGAGGTAGTGCAACATCAATGGGACCTAAGGGTTGGAATCCCAGACCTACCTGAGATGGGCTATGGTTGGTGGAACTATGGAGAGCCTTGTTGTAGTTGTTTTGAACATAGGGATGAATTTCATCCCATGTACACGGATGCTTGAAGTTTTACATGCATAGGATATACACATCCATCTGATTGACGACCTCTATGTAGCCATTAGTTTGGGGTGGAAAGTAGTAGATTTAGTGAGCTTGGTGTCCAAAAATTACTAGAGACTCAACCACAATGTATTGAGGAGCCTGCTTTCCTGATTTGGGGTGATGTTATGTGGTATCCAAAAATGGAATCACACTCGTTTAAGAAGAGATTGGCAGTATCTGCCACTATTATGCTCTTCTTGCAGTCTGTGATAATGACCATCTTTGAAAACCAATCAACCATCACAAATACACAATCATTTTCGTGCTTGGTGGATGGAAGGATAGACATGTAATCCATCGATATGGATTCCAAAGGCCTCTTGGGAGAAGAGGGGTGTATAATCCTTGCTTCTTGATGGTTGGCTTGGAAATGGCATGGGAAGGGAAAGATTCGATATACTTGTTGACGTCTTGTTGAAGTTTTGGCCAATAAAAATGTTTCTGTAGAATGACCACAGTTTTCTCCATGCAAAAATGTCCTGCCATCCGACTTTAGTGAGCCTCCCAAATCAACTTTGAATGCTCACTTGTGGGAACACAAATGTGGCCTAGATCGCATAACAATCCATCAGGGATGTGAAAATCGGTGACATTTGCTCATGTACCCAAGATCTGATGGGTGGTGGCGAAGTCAGGGTCATGATGATAATGTTGGCACCACTGAAATGCCTCATGCCCACAAGAATATAGCACTACGGTGAGTGCAAAAACGAGAGGGAGACTGAGGAAGTTAGTGACATGATTTTTTCTCCCTGTTTTATACTTGATGTTGATATGGAACTATTGTAGGTATGTGGACCACTTTTGATGGTGGTCATTCTGCAACTTCCCCTGTGTATGTATGAAATGCAAAGGCTTGTGATCAACATGGATGATTTCCTCCTTTATCAGAATGTAATGTTTCCATTGGCGGTAGGCTTAGAAAATGGAATACACTTCTTTGTCATAAGTGGGGTATTTTCGGACAGTATATGAGAGTGTCTCACTATGGTATGCTATTGGATGACCATGCTGAGTGAGAACTACGCTGATAGCATAGTCAGAGGAATCCTTCTCAATCTTGAATGGTTGTTGCAGATCAGGTAAGAAGAGTACCGGAGCTAAGCACAAGCAATGCTTCAGATCATCAAATTCTTGTTGTTGTGCCTTCCCCTATGCAAAATTTTTCTTACCACAACCCTTGGTTACTTGGATGAGGGCCCATGCAATATCATAGAATCCCAACACGAACCTTCGGTGGAAGTTGAAAAGTCCCAAGAAGCTCTGAATCTCGATCCACATGGCTAGTCACAAATGACTTGGATCTTAGTTGGATCCACATGTGCCCCATGCTCATCAACAATGTATCCCAAGTATTAGACCATGTTCATACCAAAGGAGAAATTTCCCAAGTTGGCATATAGCTTGTGCTTTCACAAAGTGCCCAAAACCTGTTGAATATGTTGCATGTGCTCCTCCCAAGTTCTATTGAAGATGAGGATATCATCCAAATATACCACCACAAAAGAGTTGGTGAAGGGTCTCAATATATCATCCATAAATATCATGAAAGTTGTTGGTGCATTTGTTAATCCAAATGGCATGACCAACCATTTGAAGAGACCTTCTTTAGATTTGAAAGTTGTCTTCCATACATCAGTTGGTTCGATGGGAACCTGGTGGTAGCGAGACTTTAGGTTAATATTTTTGAAGAAATTTTCCCCCTTGAGTTGTTCAAGAAGGTCATCAATTTGGGAAATTGGGTATCGGTTCCTGACTGTGATTTTGTTTAATGCTTTGTAATCAATGCAGAGCCACAAGGTCCCATATTTCTTCTGCACTAGCACAATTGGGCTTCCACAAGGGGAGGCGTTGGGTCGGATGTGCCCCTTTTGAAGAACCTCTTGGATATGGTGCTTGATCTCGTCATTTTCCACCAACAAGAGGCGATATAAAAGTCCATTAGGTAGCGTGGCACCAGTGGTCAGATCAATTGAATGACTAACTTGGTAGTGCATCAGTACCTCGGTGGGTGAGGAGAATATGTCTGCGTAGTCTTCCACAATCCCGTCCACTTTCTTCTACTGCAAAGAGAGGCTCTGTGTAGAGGTCACAGATGTGGCAACGACCTTCTTCTTAATGCAAGCATGGATTACAAAGAATACGAACTTCTCGGTCTGTGAAATGACCTTACTGCATTGCTTAGCAGATATTAAAAGAAATAGCGGTAAGCGACGCTACCTCTGGTATCTTTTACAATTGTCTACTTGAAGTAATAATAACACTACGAGGTCTAGACTCATACACAACATGCCACTTCAACAAATATGGTTTACCTAAAAGAACATCACAAAATTCAAGGGGAGAAATATCACTCAATACCTCATCTTTGAAGGGCTTGATCTGTAGGGAATACGACACTGTTGGTTGACGTGGAGATCTCGTCCTTGGTGAATCCAGTTGATGGTGTAGGGATGTGGGTGTGGTGTTATCGTCAGGTCCAACTGCTTGATGACCTATACTGAAATCAAGTTCTTCTAACTACAACTATCGATAATGAAATGAAGCGGAGTTCCCTTTACCCACATCTGTGAGTGAAAGAGGCGTTCCCCTTCCTCTGGTTCTTTTGGTTCCCTTGGTTGGAATTTGGTGGTAGTGATAGTGGCACTAGGTTTGGCATCAATGATCTGCTTCCCACTTTATGGATTTGATTTGGAGTCAGAATCTGCCTCTGACTCGGAAGATTTTAGATCAACCACTAATGACTGCTTGGAGCGACATTCTTCAGTGTTGTGACAAGGGATTTTATGGTATTCACACCATTTTCCCATGTCCTTATTCGACTTCTCGTTACCCCTCTTGGGTTGCGACTTGGACTCGTTGTCCTGAGAGCGGACATATTTTCTCTGTCCCTTTCCCTACTTTGGTTGTGAGGTGTTTGCAGATCCAAACTCTCACCTCTTTTACTTAAATTTCTGCTCTTGATAATATATCTATAAGCCTCACCTAATGATGCGATATCCATAAAATCCCTTTCCATTTCAATGTATCTATGCAAAGAACCATGGTATTTGATCACCGGATGTCGTTCAAAGTCTTTGATACCAAATTTGGTGCGCAGGGTAAGGAAAATATTGGTGAAATATGGTACTGTCTGGTCCCTTTCCTGATGCAGTGTGGTCCATATTGTGTACTGGTCCTCGTAGCTTCCAATAGGGCAGTATTGTTCTTTAATGGCATCCTTGAAGGAATCCCATGTGGGGCGACTACAAATATTTCATATTCCTCTATGGCCCTTTGCTCAAAGTAAGTATCCCACCGGTCCTTAACATTGGGAACGACCTTGAGGAGTGCAAAAGTAATATTTTTCCTGTCAAAAATTTGTGGACCAAAAAATACCCTTTGAGCAGATTCAACCATTTATCTACAACATTCGCATCAATTAGTCTTTCAAATAATGGAATATCAAAATTCACTTGTACCTTGAATGGGGTTGCATGGCCGCTTGATGAAGATGTGTCTCATGTGGGAAGCCATCGAAGGATCTATGTAAAGTTTTCCATCATTTCATTCCTTTGTCATGCAAGGGATTCCTCGAGAAAATTTTTAAAAGAATCTCCTGCTCCATTATTTTTCTTCTCGTCCTCCGTGGGTTGTTATCAGGCTTGGTGTGGCCGATCTTGGAAAGTATCGACTGGTTCGAGTCCCAACTGTTAAATTTAGATTTTTTATTAAGTTATTTTCAATTTATTAAAGAATAACAACATAAGTAGGATCACTGAAAGAAACAGAATCACAAGGTATACAACATTTTATCTCGGGAAACCCTCATAGGGGAGAAAACCCAACAAAAACCTCCTCAATAATAGATTGTGAATACAATGCCAAGACTTAAGACAAAACCACCAAGAAAAGACTAGGAATAAGCATGCCCCTCTCTTCTCCTTCTTGCAACTACAACTTCCTTCAAACGATGCACAGTAGAAGTCTGAGTGAGTGAGTGAACAAGTGAGGCGCCATCCTCACTTATAAATACTAGTTGTGGAGGTGCTAGGGTTATGTCTCTTCACCAAGTAGGGTCGACTTCTTCAAATAGTGGTTAAAACCACTTTATTAAACCCTAGGGGTGACTTTACAAGCACCACCATATAACTATGGTTTGACCAATCCAAAAAAGGGGATTTCGTCTTATACAAGACCCAACATGATCAATCCACAAAAGGGGATTTGATCTATAAAATAATAACTCAATTATAATTAGAATATTCTTCAAAGTTACAATATTTCAACACTCCCCCTTAACAAGAAGGGTATTCTACTGACATAACACAATACAACATCATCAAGAGAGACAGAGGGAAACATCATCATCAACATCTGGAACATTGACTGATACATCTATAAATCATCGAAATTTGTTCTCTTCATCAATATCATCATCGTTCACAACATGGAGTTGGAGTAGCATCATCATCATCATCATCATGAAGCTAAAACCTCAACATCAATAGCATGAAGCTAGTACAACATCATCAACAACACGAAGTTGGAACAACATCATCATCAACAACACAAGGATGATACAACATCATCAACAACACGAGGCTGATACAACATCATCAGTAGAACGAGGCTGATACAACATCATCAACAACACAAGGTTGATACAACATCATCAACATATGGAAAAAAAATGAGGTAGGTGCAACAACAACATTTTTGTGGTACTATGACATACCGTCCTTATCGAACCTTCAAGATCTGCCTAGGAATCAAGAGATTACCTAGGATATAAAATCCTAATAGAGCTACCACTACTGACCACATCTAGCATATACATGCATAGGTACTCTGATAGACCATCCTTACCAGACCTTCAGGATATGTCGAGAGGTGATTAATCCCCTAGGATATAAAATCCTAGCGGAGCTACTCGTTGTTGGTTAGGATGCAATAGTATCATCAACATCACGCCCCCTTCCGAGAGAGGTCCTTTTAGACTATATCAAGCTTGTCTTGAAAGTATTCAAACTTCACACCAGACAAAGGCTTGGTCAACACATCTGCAACCTGCTCATCTGTGCCAACATATTAGAGCTTCACAACTCCCCTTTGCAACATATCATGAATGTAGTGATACTAGATCTCTATGTTCTTTGATTTATCATGGAACATAGGGTTCTCTGTAATATTTATGCTACTCTGGTTATCACATAGAATCTCGGTGGCTTCCATATCCATATCGAATAGACCTATCGACAAATTTCGAAGCCATATGGCTTCACAACTGGTGAAACATGTTGTAATGTATTCCACTTATGTCATGCTGAAAGCAATACTGGATTGCTTCCTACTCTACCACGAAGTCATGGCTGACCCCAGACTTAAACAACATCCTAAAGTGCCCTTTCTATAAAAAACACTTCCAACCCAATCTGAATCAGTATATCCATATAGTCTAAAGTCATGATCTCTAGTATAACATAGACCATATTCCAATGTACCCTTAAGGTATCCCATCACATGTTTTGCAGCTACAAGGTGAACACGTTTGGGCTCTACTAGATACTGAATCAAGGTGTTCACATCAAAACATATATCTGGCTTGGTATTCTTCAGATACATTAACGAACCAATGATATGTCTATATAGAGTAGCATCAACCAATTCTAACGAAATATCCACCAGGAGCTTCAACTTTGTTTGCATGGGTGTGTTCATGGATTTACATTCCAACATGTCAAATCTCTTCAGTATTTCAACTGCATACTTCCCTTGGTTAAGGAATATCTTCTCTGGGCTCTGCCAAACTTCAAGACCTAAGAAATAATGCATCAATCCTAGGTATTTCATCTCAAATTCTACAACTAGCTTCTTCTTACAATTTGAGATGAGATTTTCTTCTCCTGTTAAGAATAATCCATCCACATACAGTACCAATATAACTGTCTCATCATTCATAACCTTGAAGTAAAATTTAGAATTAGCTTTACTCTTGTTAAATCCCAAGCTCGTCAACAAAATGCCAATTCTTCCATACCAAGCTCTAGGAGCTTGCTTTAACCCATACAAAGCTTTCTTCAACCTACAAACATGAGTCTTTCTATCTTCAACTTCAAACCCTTGTGGTTGTTTTATATACACTTCTTCTTCAATAAAACCATTTAAGAAGGTTGTTTTCACATCCATCTGGTGTAAATTCCACTTCAGTTTGGCTGCAAGGGCTATGATGGTTCTGATAGAAGTGTATTTGGCTACATGAGAAAATGTCTCTTCAAAATTAATACATTCCTTTTGAGAAAAACCATGAGCCAAAAATATTGCTTTATGTTTTTCAATACTTCCGTCTGTTGCATGTTTTATCTTGTATATCCACTTGGAATATACCACATATTTGTTCTTTGGTATTGGAACTACTTCCCATACATCATTTTTATAATGGACTGGTATTCTTCTATCATGGAATCCACCCATTATTTCTTCTGAATGGCTTCTTCAAAGCAAGTAGGTTCCTTTTCTATGAGATCGCACATCAAGGCCATATAACTGTAGAATGACTTAGGTTTCTTTCTTTGTCTCATGGGTCCTTCTGGGGAACCATACTTCTCTCCATCTTGAATAAGTTCCCTTTCTCAAGGTGGCTTTCTCTTTTGAGAGATCTTCATATGAGGAGGTTCTTGAGATTCTATCATATCATGATTTTCTGGAGTCTCATCATCAAGTGTAACTATAACTTCCTTCACAGGTTCTGCAACTCTGGGACCTACATGTTATTCTTCATATACTTCTTCAAGCTAGCATTTCCTTGATCTTTTTAGTGTTGTATATTCATCAAAGGTTACATCTCTTATGATCTCAATATGATGGTAACCTAGTATGTAAATTTTGAAGGCCTTAGAGACCTCAAAGTATCCAACAAATATTCCCTTTTTTCCTGAAGGATCCAACTTAGTTATCCTTTCTTTCAAATGTGTACAAACACTAGACAACCAAATATTTTGAGATGGATTACTTCTAGCTTCTTTCTGGAGAAAATTTCTTCGAGGGTTTTGAATCCAAGTGCACTATGGGATAATATTATTTGGACATACACTATTGTTATTGCTACTTCAACCCATAAGTTCATTGGAAGATCTTGATTGTGGATCATAGTCTTCACTACTTCCATTATTTTTCTATTATTTCTTTCTGCTACACCATTTTGTTGAGGATTATAGGGAGTGGTTAGCTCCCTCTTACTCCTGAAATCTCTGCAAAAGCTTCCAAATTCATTTGAGGTGTATTTTCCTCCATTGTCTAACATGAGTGTCTGATTTTTAATCTGAGAAATTTTCTACCAAGGCTTTGAATTATTTGAAATTAATGAGTAATTCATCTTTTGATTTCAAGATATAAACCCAAGTCTTGCGAGAATAATCGTCAATAAATGACACATAGTATACATACCCACTTAGAGAGGTTGATGGGCTTGGACCACATACATCTGAATGGATGAGCTCCAACATTCCTTCACCTTTATTGTCTCTCTTTGGGAAAGGATTATTTATGTTCTTTCCTTGTGCACATCCCTTTTATACACCTTCATGATCAACCTTGAATTCTGGTAAACCTGTAACTACCTTGCTTACATATGGTAAGGCTTTGTAGTTGATGTGACCTAGTATTCTATGCCAAAGTTCACATGGAATCTCAGTGGAGTGAGTCAAGGTTGCATCTACATGACCTTTTAAATTATACAAACCACCTTCTTATGTTCCAATAACAATTGCATATTCTATGGTTTTTCCTTTAGGAAACATAAGAACTTCACCATCTATGAATGCAACCCTAAAACCTTTATTATCTAGATTTGTGATAGAAAGTAATACTTTTTCAAACCTGGTACATAAAGTACATCCTTCATTCTCATCAGAGTCCCTGAATCAAGTTTGTAGGTGGATTTTACCATTCCTTTGATAGGATACTTATAATCATCTCCAAGTGAAACTTTATGGCGATAGTCCTTTTATGTAAGGATAGAGAGAATGTCTCTCTGACCTATCATGTGCTTAGAGGCACCACTATATATGAGCCAAGTATCCTCTCCAGGTGTCAATGATCCTGAGAGGGAGGAAAATAAAACATAATCTTCAATCTCTTATTTAGTCAAATTGGTGGGTGGCTCATCATCTTCAACTACATGGGCATGATGTATTTTGTTATTTCTCTTCTTGTATTCTTCCCTTTTGGCAGGAAAATTATTAGCAATGTGTCCCATCTCATCACAATGATAACATTGATAAGAAGATAAATCTTTTTCTTTTCTTTGCCCCTTCTGATATTTCTGGAATCTCCTTGGAGGGTGAGATTCTTTTTGGAAGTGGGTGAATCTCTTTGGGGAGTGAGATTCCTTATGAAGGTGTGTCTCCTTTTTTAAATGAGACATTTTCTTTCCTCCTTTAGCATGAAAATCTAGGGCTTTGTATTCATCCCTTAATAGCATTGCTTCTCAGTTGGCTACTCTTGCTTCTTCTTGAACACATTCTTCCCATAGACTATCAAATTGGATTTTTTATTTTCTTGCATAGATAGTTTGGATGAAGGAATATCAAGGTCTTGTGAGACCATTAAGAGTTGTCATGATGATTTCATCTTCATCCAATTTGTCTCCAATTGATTCTAAATGTTCTTTGAAATTAGTAACCCTAGAGAAATAGTCTTGAATTGTTTCTCCTTTCTACACCTTTGTATTCTTGAGTTGGGTTCTCAAGTTCATATTCCGGTTGATGTTCTTTCCTTCATACATTCTAGTTAGGCCATCAAAAATATCTTTTGGAGTATTCTTAGAAGAAACTTGAGGGGTAAAATGATCTTTAATGGAGTCTGCAATGATCCTTTTGGCCCTAACCATATCCTTCTTGTACTTCACTTTGGTTTCATCTTCTTCGGGTTCCGGTACATTTTCTTTTATGAATTTTGAAAGGCTATTCTCTTCAAGAATGAGTCCAATTATGTACTTCCAGGAACATAAGTTTTCCACACCTTCTAACTTATCAACAAGCTTGGTTCTTGCAGACATCTTGACCTAGAGCTAAGAAAATCACCAGAAAATGAAAGTTCTCAGAAAGTGAATCTGAACTTACCAGGAGATGTGCTGGGCTAAGGTGAGTAGAATGGAGTTTTCTGTTTTAAAAAATTCCAAGTTTTCCCCCTTGAAACTTGACCTGCATAAATCTGGACTGGTACTTTTGGTAATGGTTTAGGTTTTCTAGTACCGATCAAAACTAGGGTTTGATTTTCTGAAGGCTCTGGCCACTGAAAAGGTGCGCTCAAGCCGCCAAATGATGTGCTAGGGTAGGGAACACTTCCCTAGATGGTTTTTAGTCAGAAATTCCCTTCCAATAAAAATCCCTAATTTTCTTGTACGACAATAATGATGTTTTTTTATACCCAGTGAAAGGTGATCTATTCATTCAAGTTCTGATACCATGCTAAATTTAGATTTTTTATTAAGTTCTTTTCAATTTACTAGAGAATAAAAACATGAGTAGGATCACTGAAAGAAACAAAATCACAAGGTACAAAACATTTTATCCTGGGAAGCCCTCATGCAGGAGAAAACCTAGCAAAAACTTCCTCAATAATATATTGCCAATATAATGCCAAGACTTAAGACAAAACCACCAACAAAAGACTAGGACTGAGCATGCTTCCTTCAAAATATGCGCACTAGAAGTGTGAGTGAGTGAGTGAACAAGTGAGGCACCATCCTCATTTATAAATACTAGTTGAGGATGTGCTAGGGTTATGTCTCTTCACCAAGTAGGGATGACTTCTTCCAATAGTGGTTAAAACCACTTTATTAAACTCTAAGGGCCTACTTTACAAACACCACCATATAACTGTGGTTTGACCAATCCAAAAAAGGGGATTTCGTCTTATACAAGACCCAACATGATCAATCCATGAAAGGGGATTTGATCTGTAAAATAATAACTCAATTACAATTAGAATATTCTTTGAAGTTACAATATTTCAACACCAACTTCTTCTACCCAGATCTTGTCAGGGACATGCACGAAGAAAAATAAATGAAAAGAAGACCACTCTGATACCACTGATCCAGATTTATGAGCAGAAAGAAATGAGTAACATACTGAATACAATAACACAGAGATATGAAGAACAAAAACATAATCGAATGAACACTAAGTTCTATTGAATAAATAAAATAGGTTGAAACTGTAAAACTGCAGAACTGGAAACAACTTGCTTGAATGGTGGTAGTTATCTCTGAGAAGAGATGTGGCTTGCTACGCGCATCCGTCTAAGAAAAATGATTACAATGAGGATCCGGAGGCATTTTTTAACATTACTCATGAATTCCAAAACCATAGACATCCAAAAAACTCACCCTAGGAGGTGAAACACCAAAAGTTATGTGGGCCCCTATGGGTAAGTTGGTACCTCAACTTCCCGGGGTTGTAACTTTTTCATACGACCTCTATTTTAGGCGTGTGATAGCCCTGTTGGCAGCCATTTTGCAATTCTTATCTTTTCCTTACAAGCTGCCTACACAAGGGTTTTGAACCCTCAATACTCGTCGCAATTCTTTAAACAAAACGACGCTATTATCTTTGCTTTTTCATATCTACCTTTCATTTTCATTTTCACGACTGCAAGCGTGAAAACCTTGAGTTGTAAGTCATGTTGATGGCATTAAAATCATATTTGGATTGTTATAGATCTTTTTGTTTATGTGGTCATAACTCTTTTACCTCCAACTCACTACTGGTCATACATTTATCAAAACACCAAACCTTTACTCACTTTGCATTTGACTTTTGTTAATATGGTTTCGATTAATAAGTTCGTGATGCAATGATATTTTGGTGTCTTTGATTGAATCCTTGGTGCAATGGTTTTATTGAACACATTATTGTTGGGTTCGAATCCTTGGTGCAATGTTCGATATAGTTGTTTCTTTTAAATCATACAAATGCTATTGTTTATTTAACATTCGAATCGAGTGTTGGTTATGTATGTCATGGTTTTCAATGGTTATTCGTTTCACATGTTGTTTACAATGTTTTTCATACACCATTGTGAAATCTATGAAACTCTTTACCAAGGTTTCATCGATTGTACAGATGACATGATAGTTTTTCATGGTCCTAAATTACTACACCACCCTCAAACGCATAAGCATTAATGTCTACCTTGCATTTCGGGCTGCCTCTGCTTGTTTTGGGAAAACCTGCGGGAAAATGGTTTTGTGTCTACCCTGTCAAACCCCCTCACCGATTACCCTGTTGACCGTGTGCTATCTTCTATGGCTCCTGTAGTTTGAATTCAACCCCATGGTGTACAGACTCTGTTATTGTTTGATAGTGCCAGAGAAGACTACTTAGGCTAACCCCGTAATTGCCTCCCAGAGACATGTTTTTGCGTGAGCGATTCCAGACAAACGGTTTTGAATTAGATCAAACCTTTGAAAACCCAGAACCAAAATGACCCCTTTTACCTTCATCCTGGGTGGTTTCCTCAGAAATTGGGTTATTATAGAGATATAGCTCGTCCTTTAGAGGTCAAATCTAAGATTTTCTCCGTGGCTGGAAGGTGCATTTTGGTCTGTTTGCACTTGCTGAAACGTTTATTACTTCTCCAGGCCTGTGCCTCAGAACCCTTCTCACTCGTCCTGCTATTTCCCCTCCTACACTCTTGCCCCCTGTTGAACACTTTATCAATTCAAATATTTTCTAGCAGTTTGTCCAGAGGCTCTGTTGTCTTTAAAAATATGGAGGCAGCCACTGCCATTATCAATTCGAAAATAACTTGATCAATTCGTATCCCTGAAACCAAGGTATGGTATTTCAAGCATGATTTTAAAATGATTTTGTTTGTTTTGAATTAGCATAAAGGATTTGTTGGTTCAAATCACATCTATTTCTGTTATGATGGAATTGATACAATACGATTTTGTTTGATAATAATAACTAGCTACAAAATTGTGAGATTCTGTTAGCTAGTTATCAAAATTCGAATTTGTTGATTTTACAACTAAATACAATCTGAACAGCATGTATTTTTGTGCATTTACAGGTACACATGAATTTGGAAGGAGATTGGATCAACTGTGGCATCTTTGAACATGCTTTTTATGTACATACTTTTGGATTAGGCTATTGGTTTTAGATAGGAACAGGAATTTGGGAGATTGTGTTCCCATATTTTTTGCAAACAGTTTTGATAATTTCCACAAGGAATGTTTCATCCTGTGGCCTTTATATTCTTATTATTTTTTGCAAACAAACCATCACTATTGGGAGAACAGAGACTATGGACTGATGAATATACAGACTCAAATGAAAGTGCATTTTTTGTACGGCTTTAGCTTCAATTTATCTTACTTTTGTTCAAGTTCTTGTGCATTTCAATTTGTAATCAAATTATTGACTACTTTAGATATCAAGATTTGTTACAGGTTGATGCGATATGATTTAAGTATTGTCCATATTTGATGTCTCTTATTTTACTTACAACAATTACCCTGTTTTAATTTAATGAACATAAGGTTAATCTTCTTCGTTAAATGAGCAGTTATGTACAAATCTTCGCAGTAGGATTTATCTTAATGT
>JASDQU010437329.1:13263-26208 GCA_032191745.1 Picea mariana | reverse complement strand
CCCGTGTTTCTATCTTGGAGATATCCCATGTCTTCTCAGGTCCTCTACTACCTCTATAGTACTTTTTTGGCCTCTCATACTAGGATAATAACCTAGATGGCCTCCCATAGGGATAACAACCAAAATGGCCTCTTGTACTAGGATAATAACCAACCAAGAATATTTGGACTCTTGTACCAAGGATAATGGTCCAAGTCATGAGGGATCCCATACCATGGATAATACCCTTCATTATCAAAATGAAAGCAACTACAGGGTAATGATGAAATCAAATAATAAATGTAGTACAAAATTTACCTTAGTCTACAATCATGCTCAATCTTTCTTTTTCTCCTCATGAGAAAGATGAGATATGAAGAAGAATGACTCATATTTTATGTCTTCATCTCTCTGATGCGGTTATGAATCAACATCTGCAGTGGATGCATATTGTATTCCTTTCTTCCTGGTAGGACAATTTCTCGCAATGTTTCCATACTTGTCACACCTGAAACATTGAATCCTTGAAATGTATTTTCTATATTCATGACTTGAAGTTGCTGAAGTTTTCTTGTTTTTAAATTCTTTGCAAAAATTCTTCTATTTCCTCTTCCTTTCTTTGTATGAAAAACAATATCTTGATTGTCATCATGATCGAAGTCTTTCACTCCTTTTTCTATAAGTCTGGTTTCTTCCTGGGTACATTCTATTCACAGATGATCAAATCTAGGTAGATCTACTCTACCACTGATACTTTGAATAAATGGTTTCCAATGTCTTGGAAGAGAATTGAGGGTAGTCAAGACAAGTTCTTTGTCTAATATGGTTTCTCCAATGGCACCTAGTTGATCTCTGATCTCTGAAATATTCATGAAGAAGGTATCAATGGTGTCAGCTTTTTTCATCTTGATATGTTGAAGTCGATTCTTCAATGTAAGAGATTTGAGGGTGTTTTTACTCTCAATCATATTCTTCAATCCATCATACATCTCATAATTTTTCTTTAAGGTAGCAATACAAGGTAGTAGATGATATCTTACTGAATAGATGATTATCGTCCTTGCTTTGACGTCATCTGCCTTCCAATCTTCCTTCTCTTCATCGATAATTGTTTCTAGTAGATTCTTTTGTATCAAAATCAATAGGTCATCCTCTTCCAGGGTAATCTGTAGTCTTGATTTCCAGGAACTTAAGTTGCTTGATCCATCAAGTCTATCTTCAACCAAAGTTCTGTTCCTCATGGTTTTCATATTCTTCCACAAACCCTAACGACTAGGCTAGGAAACCTAACGGCTAGGCTAGGATATAAACCTGAGGTTTTGTTGGAATTATGACTGCCAAAAATAAGCCTTGAAAGTCATAAGAACACTGGTAAGCTTGAAAAATCCTTCAATGAGTTGCAAAAACCCTAAAAATGAAATTCTGTAGAAAATTGCGGAACCCTAGAAACCCTAGGGCCAGAAATAAAAACATTCTCATAATTTCAATCCAAGAGTCTCTAGAGGTCCGGTGAAGGAGTCCCTATACTCCTATGCAAAAATTATCCCCAACATTCCAGTGGAAAGTGTTGAAACTGGAAAAAGAAGGGGAGTCATTTTTACAGTTGCAACAAGGCGGGGACGATTGACTTATTCAATGGATTGTGTGATGGTCTCTTTAGGAACTTTGCTCTGATACCATGTTGAATTTTAATTCTTATCTCATGTACATGTATTTTATTTGATTTATCATGTACATTAACCATAAACAATGCAACAATACCATACACAAGTGCTGCAATAACCAAGATCACAAGAAAAATAACCATGCACAAGAACACAAGAAGTATCCTAGGAAAACCCTTCTCAAATAAGAGAAAAACCCAACAATCCTTTGCTATATTCTCAAGAGAATATCCCCCAATACCATAGACCTAGCACACAAGAGGGTGCTTACCAAAACCTAGAACCTATCACCCAAGAGAGATGCGCACTTCAACCGTACATGTACTTGCTGAAATTCTGAGATGACAAGTGAGTGTGAGTGTGTAATCCTCAATGGGGATTCACATTTATTTATACAAGAAATGACACAAAAAAAGGTATGTTTATTGACACAATAGGGCCAACCTCAATAACTCAATAATATAATTAATCATTACACAATATTAATTATCTTACATATGGTGGGGCCTTGTACCCTTTACATCAAAAATTAGGGTTGCAAGTAAATCTTACTCTTAGACAATATAGCAAGGATCTCACACATCCACTAGTGCTCAACCATTAGGGACACATCCACCTATGCTTAACAACATGGATGTCATACTCAACATATCACTCAACTGAGTCCATAGGAGTACCATCTCAAGCCGACTCAACTAAGTCCATAGGAGTACAAGGAAGGAGACCATATCAACCCGACTCAACTCAGTTCAGAGGAGTACAAGGGAGGAGACCATCTCAATTCATCTCAACTCACTCTAGAGGAGTAGACAAGAGACCACACGTCATAACAACTCATTCCAGAGTCTGACGCACACCTATCACATGGGCACACCCAACACATGGGAACACATCATCTCATCTCATTCTAGAGGAGAATGACACACCCATCACATGGGCCCTCTCACATATCGATTCATACTCAACATATCACTCAATTGAGTCCACAGGAGTACTATCTAGAGAACCATCTCAAGCCAACTCAACTAAGTCCATAGGAGTACAAGGAAGGAGACCATCTCAAGATGACTCAACTCAGTCCATAGGATTACAAGGGAGGATACCATCTCAGTTCATCTCAACTCAGTCCAGAGGAGTAGAAAAGAGACCACACGTCATAGCAACTCAGTCCAGAGTCTGACGCACACCTATCACATGGGCACACCCAACACATGGGCACACATCATCTCATCCTAGTACATAGGGGAACAACAAACCCATCACATGGGTCCTCTCACATATCAAGTCAACTCATTCTAGAGGAGAATGACCTAGAGAATGTCACACGACACTGCAATCATCAACATAAAAGTTGTTTTTGGCAACAATATTTTTTGTCCAAATATTTCAACACTACATATTACTTCACACTACCACGATTATTGTTGACTCAAACCCCATGTACCACATATTGACTCATCAATTACTTGGAATAAAATATTCAAAATGGATCGTAATTCTTCAAGAATTTGATATCGAGTTTACCAAATCTAAAGAAAAGAAATCGTTGGTTTTTGTCGAGTTGATTTGTGATCTTCCCCATACCGATGAGGAAATTGAGCCTAATGATTTCATTCCAGATGAGTCACTGTTCCTTATCAGTGCATCTGATCCTTGGTATGGAGACATTCTTTTATATCTCTAGACCCGATTCTTCCAACCAGATATTTCGTGTCACAAACGACATCGTATTCGACATCATTCAAAATATTACCTTATTGTTGGCGACACTTTATATCACCATGGTATTGATATTTTTTTGCGACATTGTTTAACCCATGAAGAGGTTGAGAGTGTATTAAATTATTGTCACTTAGGAACTTGTGACATCCATCTCTCTCGGATGGCTACAACCCAAAATATATTATGTGCAGGTTATTTTTGGCCATCCATTTTCAAGGACTGTATTAAGGTTGTTAAAAATTCCCACACTGTCAAATATTTCAGAAGAAAGCATGTACCCACCCTGCTCTGCTACATCTAATCGTCGCCATCGACCCCTTTGAAAAATGGGGAATCGATTTCATGCAATGTAATCCTACCTTAGTCGAGGAGCATGGTTATATTATCGTCATAGTCGATTATTTTACTAAATGGGCTAAGGCTATGCCTACATTCCTAAACGATGGCTGAACTATTTCTCTTTTCGTATTTAACTACATCATCACTAGACTCAAAGTCCCATGAGCTATCATAACTGATCATGGATCTCATTTCCAAAATCAGATGATGAGTGAGTTGCATACCAAATTGGGTTTTCGACATGAAAACTCATCCCTATATTATCCTCAAGCCAATGGACAAGTTGAAGCCATCAACAAAGTCTTGAAATCCATGCTTCAACGCATCATGGGGGTGAACAAAACCAATTGGCATTTACAAATTTTCTCGTCACTCTAGGCCTATCGGACTTTCTTCAAAACTGCCACTGGT
The DNA here is from genome assembly GCA_032191745.1 of Picea mariana. Classification (NCBI taxonomy): domain Eukaryota; kingdom Viridiplantae; phylum Streptophyta; class Pinopsida; order Pinales; family Pinaceae; genus Picea; species Picea mariana. The sequence goes on along the minus strand of JASDQU010437329.1, from coordinate 22,093 downwards.
TTCACACCTTTCTAGTTGTTATATGGGTTGGAAGCGGTGTTTCCAATTGAATGCAAAATTTCGTCTCTAAAACTAGTCGCAGAACTCCTGCTCAAAACCTCTACCAAAGAGGAACATTTCTTGTATCTAACGAAGCTAGATGAGACCCGTCGTGATGCTTCTTTCATTAATGAGACATGTTAGAAACATGTCAAAAACCAATATGATAATTCTATCCAACCTCGCATTTTCATAGAAGGAGATCTAGTCCTTGTTTATGACCAAGACCATGATAAACTTGGAGTAGGAAAATTAGAGCCTATGTGGCATGGACCTTACATCATAAAATTTGTTCTACAAAGAGGCGCCTACGAGTTAGAATATTATGATGGAATCCCTCTAAAAAATCCTCACAATGGGCTCTATCTGAAAAAGTATTATGCTTAGAACATCTTGCATGTGTGCTTTGTACATTATTGTACCATATGTTTTGGTTTGGTGTGTCTTTACTTTTGCGTGTAATAGTTTTGTTTCATCCTTAGCGACTTATACTTTTGTTTGTTCTTGAATGAGAAGATTCCAACATATTTCCCCATACATTTTGGATTTGTGGATGGCGCTAGACAACATACCCATAACTTAGCTTCTACAACTTGGACCATTTACCATTCTAGAGAGTTGGAAAATTTAGGAGGGATCTGTCTTGGACTTGCAACCAATAATGTTGCAGAATATCATGTCATAATTGGACTTTTGACCAAGGCTGCCTCTCTTGACATATCTCAAATAATCGTTAGTCTTTATTCCCAACTTGTGGTTTGTCAACTTAATCATGTTTATATTATCCGCAATCCAATATTGGTACGTCTCTACTTGAGGGTTCATCGTCTCGAAAGGTTTTTTACCTATGTACAATGAAAACACATACCAAGAGAAAATAATGTCATTATAGATTCTTTATAAAAATATATGTTGGATTGGCATCTCACACATAGATGAATATTCAAAATCATAAAGAATAAACATAAAATAAAAATAAATAAAAACATCACATCATTGAAAAATAAGTAGTTGAGACAAAACCCATATATATATCTGTATGTAAGTAGAAAAATTGTGTCTTAACATCATCCAAAAAGTACATAGAAGGGAAAAGTGTGGGATATTGTGCCCATACATCATCATAGTAAGACTACACTAGGAAATAAAACTCTACTCAGCTTCTTGTACTACATTGTGCTCATGATAGCACATCACTTCTCTAGCTACTAACCACAGCAGATGGATGAGACCCTCATGTACACCCACTGTGTGCCTCTATAGGTGATAAGGAAAATCTCTCAATCTCATCGAAGGGACACCCATGGTAATTGCCCTGAGATTCATCTCTACCTCACAGAGTCCTCTAGATCCGCCACCTGCCTCTGCTGCTACCTTAGCATTGACGCATCATTCAAATTGTGACATCCTATATGGGCATCCCATCCCTCTATCTGCATGATGAAAAAAAAACATGTTTATATCCCTCATTGTACCACAAAAAAATACATATATCATAAAAAGTAAAAAATACTTTTTGCAAAGTCACATTTTTTCAAATCCACATAATACATCCCACTGTGCCCCTTTGGGGATCACTAAATTCACACTACCTTTGAAGTCCATCTTGGCATAAGTATAGTCCTCCACCACCAAAATATGCCTCCTACACCATGCGAAGAAATCGACAGTGAAAGAAAAATATGTAGGCTCGTTCCCTAACCGAGGTGAAAGGCTAGTCCACCTCTCCATCCTACGCTCAGATACAGGATGCTCTATAAAATAAATTTGTGGTTGCATCATAGGTAATTTTTCCAGTAAGAATGATACCAAGCATGATCCATACCTAAACTGTTTCTTCCTCCCTGATTGACATCTTAAAATTTGATCTTTGACATTCTCTAGAAATCCTGCACACCAATTGACGATCTTCAGCTCAAGACACTCAACTGCATATGCCATCTATGATTTTAAATCCAAGTGAGGATTGGTGCTTCCTTCCAGTTTGGTGATCGTGAATAGGATAGCTCGTAATGGAAGATCTCTCACATCCTTAATTGCAATCCTACCACTTTCCTTGTGGGATATCGACATACAAAATCGTGCTATATAGTCATCAGTTTGCAATGGTGTAGTCTGATGCCCAGATAAGATGATAGGTTCTCCTTTTTTAGAGAACCCCATCAAAAATTATACATCCTCAATTTAAATATCTAAAATTTTAGATCCCACTCGAAAATCATTCTCATCAGCATCCCATAACCCAATCACATGTTCAAGGAGAAGTATCTCTTTCTACATGTTTTGTATCTTGAAAATGTTCAATAAACCACAATTTTGGAGCACTTCGCTTGATTGAGGGTCATGCAATGTATCCAAATCATCATTTTCTTGCTCTCTTTCCTTCCAATCAAGCATCTTGACTATCAAATCCCTACAAAAAATCATTAAAAATCATTGGTCAAGATCCCAAGAAAAGAAAATGTTTTTTCATGGGCTAAAGGACAAGCAATTTTTTTCATTTTGTGCTTGACACCCCCCTATAGATCATAAAAGAGTGTTGGTGCGCCCTCAAAGAGAGTACTAGGGTGAAAATATCTAGGTTGGTGCCCCTCCTGATGGCTTAGGGAGCGCCACCCTAGTAAGGCACCATGGGGACTTTTAAAGGGCCCAAAACAACTGAAAAAATGCATGAAAACCACAATGAAAGCATGGAAATGAAATAGGAGGATAAAACTACCAACCTGGTCTAGATGGAATGAAGAATGATGGTCCAGAGCTCTTGCAATCAACACTTGAAAAAACTGCTCCAAATGGAAAAAATCCAAGTGAAAGAGGCAGGTGAAAATGAAAGGTGAAATGAACTAGATTTTTTCACCCAAATGACTTTTAACCACTTTAAAACTAGTTTAGTTTAAACCTTTTTCACATTAATATTTTCTTTTATTTGTTTTTTTCCACAATTTTCGTTGGTTTTTAAGGAATCGCTGACAATTTTTTTGCCTAGAATGTCTTTTTAATACAAGAACTTAGGAGGAGGAACTTTTTAGTGACCTTATGATCCTTTCAAGCATACTTTGTCGTTCTTTGAGCTCACTAAATCAGGAAGAATTGTTTGTTGGGCAATATTTTAACCCTTTTTCGGTCCCGACAGACTAACTACGAAAAAAGAATACTCTCACCTATTGGTTAGAAGAGTTCTCCTTCACATTATTTTATGTTTTTTCAGGCCATGGAGACTAAAATTATGAAAAAGAACATCCATAGAGTTTTCTTTAATATATTTTCAAACTCCCTAAACATGAAAAACCACCAAGTTTTCCTTCTCTGGAATCGTAAAACCATACATTGAAGGGCTCATCTAGGAACAAACCCTTACTTCTTCTATTTCATTAAACATATGAAGTGGAACTTAACGAAGGTGAGTTATGCAAATCACCTGCTATCCTCCTTGAGCTCATTAAACAAGAAAGAGGTACTCATATATCTAGATGGGGGAAAAATTGAAGGAAGTGGTTAAAGTGTCTTGAAACCTTTAGGGAAACTTTCATTGTCACCCTTGAGCAGGGCACCTATTTGCATCTCACCTTACATTTGGTTATTCACTCACACCTGGGTCACACCAATCCCATGAGTCTTCTTACTCCTTCAGCTCACCCGAAGAGTGCCCCAACCATTTTCGCACTATGTTTTGGTCTACTTATAAAACGATTCAAAGATACCAAGTCTTGTGTCGTGCCTCATAATGTTCGAGGGAAATTTTTTCACTTCAAAGCAACCATATAAAATATTCTAGTTTCCATTCTTGTATCAGTCCATATTCATTTAATACACCATCTCATCGCACTTTCCTATGACAATTTTATGTCGATCATAGGGGATGCATCAAGGCCACTCCTCTGACGAGTCTTTTCCTGTCGACTTCAACACATTATCTGGGAATTTGACTTAGAAACACAACAATACCTTGGAACATGCAGGCCTCCATGGAAGGCCTCCTCGCTTTCGAAAGTGAATTCACATCAATGACCCATGATCGATTGATTCCAAAGATGTTTGACTTCATCTCATTATTCACGTTCATTGGAATGTACTATAATTACCTTGGAAGTCATTGACATCATTGGTGATTTCCCTCATGTTTGTTAACGGTATACATTAATGACCGATAATAAAGCAGTTTCTACCATTTTTGACTTCAAATCATCCATTTGCACGGATATAATTGTACTGTTTTGGAAACGGGATGAAGACCCTAGGTTGAGTACTCACCTTGTTCCATACTTTTCCCAGGTTGCGATGGAGATCATTTGACTAATGTACATGGATCCACTTTGTATTTGTTTGTGCCTATGTTCTTGTCATATCGTAGCTCCACTACGTATTCTTTCGTGGCTACGATCAAGTCATTTCATGGAGAAATGGATCCACATTGTATCTTTGGTGGTCGTCTCCTTAGTCAAATCATTATGGATCCACAATGTATTGGTCGGCAACCATGCTTTGATTCATTTATATTCTGACCATATGTATGTCTACCTCGGGAATGAAATGTATATTAATATTGTTTGATGATTGTTTGAAGCTTCTACTAGATTCTTTGACTCCACCACCCTTGCATTGAAGAATATATAAATTGTTTCGGCTATCATTTTCCTCTTTTGACTTCACACTTTGGGGGAAAATCGGTTACATGTCAAAATTACACACTTGCGTAAGTGTCACATGCGGGAAAAAATCATGTTCTAAGTGTCGCATGTGGCGCAAACATCACATCCTAAGTGTCACAAGCGTCGCACCCAAACTGTTGCAAGTGTCATAACATGCTTCATACACTTTTAGTAAGTTTCGCAACTCAATCGATGCCTTAGAAACACTTGTCACAACCCCTAAATCATGTTAGCAGGAAAATCCCCATCATTTGGCAGTCAAAGCATACTTTTTCACCTAGGTTTTTAACCATTATTGGGCATTTAAGAAGATTGGTTCTCCCATTCCTATCCTTAGGGAGCATCGATTCTCCCTATGCCATACTAAGGGGCTGCCATGGCGCTCTGTCTTCAACATTAGGCGAGGGGGGGGCATTGTTGGTTGGAGGAAATCTTGGTGAATCCCACCTTATTCTAAGGGACAAATCTGAAAGGATGGGTTTTTTTTTGTCTTGAATCCTACTCCATGGCTCTATCTTAGGAAAGAATCATAACCTATGGAGCCATATCCTCAACCTATTCCAAAAATTCTCAAGGTGGTTGATCCTCTAAAATCCTATAAATTGAAGGAATTTCCATGGTGAAAAGGGGGTAAGAAATCAGTAAAGTATCACCATTTTGATCTTGGTTTGTTCATTCAAGGGTTGGACGAGGAGAGCTTAAAGATGCTTCTACAACATCAATCGTGGTCTGTAAGTATTCTGTTTTTGGTTCTCATTGAATATACTTGGCCTATTTCGTTCAAGCTTGTGTATTCTTTCATATGCTTGTCTACTATTTCTCTAATATTCATAGATGAATTTGTTTTACCTAATAAACTAGAGTATGAGATAGTTGTTTCTCTTTGCTTCACATTTCAGGTATCGAGTAGCGTCATGGGGTTTGAAGATCAAGCTCACGGATTTGAAGCAGTGAGGAAAAACTTCGTAAAAAGGTACATCGTACCCTTTCTCCCTCTCTCTTTCTGATTGCTAAAATGATTTAAAAGGGATTTTAGTGTCCACTTGTAGTGTTTATGTCTTGGTATAGGGGTCTGGTAATCCAAGGGAAGTTTCACTTGTCCACAGGGGAAACATTTTGTATCAGTTCACAGTGAGGACAACTATTTGGTATCGCTAAGGAATTTGATTCACTCAACGATGACTTAGTTTGCTTAATTTTTTTTTAAATTTTATATGGTTTGGACAATTTATTTACTAATTCAATTTTTTTTAATTCAATAAATTGAGATAAAAGTTTGACGAGATAATTTTAATTTGGATATCATTTGAAAGTGAAAAAAAATATAAAAAAATAAAAGTAAAAATATTTTTATTTGGATACTTGGACGCATGGATTTGACAAAATGTGTTGCATGATTTCCCTTTATCCATATTGATACCTCTCATTTGAACAACAAAGGAAGGCTCATGTCAATTGGGTTTAGCTTTAGCTCAGGTGGTTGGATTTGACAAAATGTGTTGCAGGCTTTCCCTTTATCTGTCCCGATACTTCTCATTTTAAAAATAAAAGAAGTCTCTTGTCAATTGGGTTTAGCTTTAGCTCGGGTGGTTGGGAAGAATGATTGTTATTCTTCCCACCCGAGTTCAATTCTTTCAAGTGACATAAAGGAGGCTCAATTTTGACTTGGATCGGCTACACACCAACCCAACAATAAAAAGGAGGCTCGATTTTTGGTCGAGTAATTTTGGTCCATGAACGTCAATTGGAGTCAATGCTCAGTTCTCACCATGAAACAAGAGAAATATAGGTGGAGGAAAAAATTTCATTCCATTGAAGAGATTTAATTCTAAAGTTTACTTCAAAAAAATTGCATTCCATCGAAGAGATTTACTTCTAAAATTTACTTCAAGAAGTGAGTATGGACAATTGTGTTTACTTCAAAAGTTTAGAAAATGGAATATTCATTATATTGGTCCTATATGTTGACGATATGATTTCTACAAGCAAAAGCATGGTTGATATTAGCAGGTTAAAGGCTTAGTTAGCTAGGAATTTTTTATATGAAGGATCTAGGAGCAACAAAACAAATCTTGGGCATTGAAATACACAGAGACAGGAAACATGGTAAGCTTTGGATTTCACAATAGAAGTATGTGGAAAATATACTTCTAAATTTTGGTATGAATAATTTGAACCCGTAAATATGTGTTTGTCTTCCCATTTTAAGCTTTCTTTAGGTTTATGTCCTAGTAATAAAGAAGAAAAGGATTATATGTCTTTTGTACCATATGCTAATGTAGTAGGAAGTTTAATGTATGTGATCATATGATGGTATGTACAAGACCTGACATTTTGATATATAGTTGGTGTTGTTAGTAGATAAATGGAAAATCCAGGTAAAAAACATTGGGAAACAATGAAATGGGTGCTTCGGTATCTTCAATGCACAAGTGGTTGTTGTATCACCTATAATGGTTGTAGTGATTTATTCTATGGTTATGTTGATTCAAATTTTGTAGGTGATTTGGACAAAAGGAGATCTACTTTAGGTTATTTCTTTACTCTTGCGGGAGGATCTATTTTTTGGATGTCAAAGATTTAAAACACAATTGATTTATCCACCACCACTAAGAAAAAATATATAGTTTTATCACCTGCATGTAAGGAAGAAATTTGATTAAAGGGTTTATTGGGTGAGTTTGGAAAAGTACAAGACAAGGTAAACATGTTATGTGATAGTCAAAGTGTTATTCATTTGGATACCAATCCATCTTATCATAGTAAGACTGAGAATGTTTTGGTTAAATAACATTTTATAAGACAGGTTATTGATGGAGGTGGAGTAGCTCTTGATAAATTCCATACTCAAGAAAATTGTGTGGACATATTTACAAACCAGTATTGTTATAGAAGATACAATGGTGTTTGGCTTCTCTTGACTTGGCAGAAAAGGTGATGAATAGGCTTGGACAAGGTATTCGTTAAGTTGTTGTCAAGGTGGAGATTATGAAAACAATTAAAAGAAGCTATGGTAAAAACCAAGTTTACTTGTAGTAAATATTTGGATGTAACGACCGTGGTGGTGGTTAAGGCAGTTCTTGACAGTATAACAGATACAATTCTTGTATTGATGTAATGGTGTCAACCTACGTTGTAGATAATTACATATGTATGAATCCTAGAGAGGCATATGTAAGTTTTTAGCCTCTTGAGCAATAATAAACCAACACGTTGCTAGGCAAGAGGTTTAGAAACATCCAATGCTTTGAGTGGACACTCCACTCATCATCAGGGACAAATGAAGCTTATATGTTGGAAAAGAGAGACAAATGAAGCTTATATGTTGGAAAAGAGTGCTGAGAGACAAGTATTTAAGGAGAAAAATAGGAAATGACCGTTGGAGAGGAAAGAGAATGGGAAAATAAATAAATTATCCGTTGAAATTAGGTGACAAATAAATGAAAATTTTAGAATAATAAAATATTAAATTAGTTTTTAAGATTAGGTAATAAATTAAAAAGAAGAAATAATAATTGTTAGGTAATAAGTTACGTGACTGTGCATCATGACAGATTGTTAAACAGTAACAAAATTAGCAGAATCTTATGGAACTTTTATCTCTGGTGGTGGGGCTGGTTTCCTTTTATGGCAGCCTCAACACCAATCTCTTAGACATTATATGTAAATTTGTATTATGAAAGGTAATACAACTACTAGCTTACGATTATTTTTTTTGTAAAACTTTGGCAGACACATTGAAATTTATGGTCAAACTCGATACAAATGGTTGGTCAATCATGAACTCATCGCTATATACATTGCCTTGCAATAGGTATAACAAGGTTCATTGGTGACTAAAAGTTGGTTTAGCATTTTGAATACAATTGATTTTGTTTCTTTTTTATTTTTTTTATTATATGAAAAAATGCATGTAACATTTTGTATATGATTAGTTTTATTTCATTTTTATTCCTTCTTGTTATAAGAGGACATAGTCTAAAATAAATTAAAAAATAAGGTTTAATGGTGATTTCCCCATTAATAATTGACAAAAAGTTTAGCTTTTTATCAAATATTAACTATAATTAAAATATAAATTAGACTTCATAAATCAACAAAAATGTATATTATTGATAAGTGACAATTCACTATTCACTAAA
>JASDQU010437328.1:70226-80621 GCA_032191745.1 Picea mariana | reverse complement strand
TTGTATCCTACAATACACCTCAATCTGACGAATCCAATTATCTAATTTCTTAGCATTTACTTCTCCATTGTACATTGGCAATTCGAATTTAATATCAAGCTTTAACAAAGGAATTTGTGAAGGAGTTTTACCATGTCCTTTTGGAGAATTTGGAAGAGGTCTTGAACTGGTAGAATAAGAAGAAGAAGATGGAGGTGAGGGTGGTGGAGAAGCACCATTCCCTCCATTTCCACTTGGAGTTTTATCACCACTGTCTCTCTTGTGCTTTGAATTGTTGGAGCCTTCACCTTGCAACCTTGTATTCCTTTCCATCAAGAGTTTCATCATTACTCTCATTTCCATGACAGCCTTTCTGAGATCTTCATCTTCTGTAGGAATATGTTCATGACTCTCTGCACGAGCCATACTTGGTGAATGCCTCCTTGAAACTTGCGGTGATGATATAATCTTCCTTCTTGAAGGATGAGAACTTGGGTCTACAAGTTGTCCTTCTCCTCTTGTGAGTTTCAACCTTGTGAGCATCAGAAAACAAAACACTTGCAAATAATCAAGTCTTCAAAAACCTATGCTCTGATACCAACTTGATCTAAAAATGAAGAAGACTTGTATTCTTGAAATTATTTGCAAGATTTATTTTATGTGTTAAAATGCAAATGGATCAACTTTGCAACACAACTTTTATACAAATTACTCATGCAAGATGCATATAACAACAACAATAAACAGTGAACAGAAAACACATAACACAACAAATGATAAAAGAGTTCACCCCTCTCTTGGGCTACATCTCTTGGTCTACATCTCTTGGTCCAACTTCCAATGTATCTTTTGTATTATTTTCTTAAAGTGCTCAAAAATGTGTTTTACAATGCTCAAAATTCCAAATAGATGGCTCCAATGGCTTCAGAACATCCAAAAACCCCTAGCTGGGCTTTTTCGGCACCTCATTTTGCCAAAAATTGAAGAAGATAGGCTTCCTGGAAGTTCCCCTTCAAACTTGTTGTCTCTCGATCGCCAAAATGCACCCTTGTTTCCTCAATCTAGCCCCCACGTGCTTTTATGCGTTAAAACTTAGCACCAGGCGCAATCGCACAACCGGTACAAACTGTAGAACTATTACACGCTAGCCCTTAACCGTTTAAGGCCCACGGGCACATAGCCACCATATGACCTCGTGCGCATATAAAAAAGGGTCGAGTCCAAACCAAAGGATAACGGTCGGGCGTGCCGGTGGTTCTATGCACAACACATGTGACTAGGCTCATATTAAAAAGGGCTATGTTAAAACACAACGCGTGCCCATGGTCATATTACAAGGCATACGACCGGGGTTAAAGTTTGAATGTGTGCGCAAAGGTTTAAACCGTGGGCATATTACATAACAACATAAGCACGGGCTGGGGCTAGGCCCCAGCCCGACCCCCGCCCAAACTTTACAACATTTGAACTCAAATATATTCCGCACCATATAGTGTTAAGAAACACTATGGTGGTGCGTTGGTTGGTGGTCTTTGCCAAAGCTTTGCACGCGGGTGGAGGTCACGGGGTCGAATTCGGTGGACTCCAAATAAATTTTAAACCAATATATAGGTGACACATGGCGACCATTGATTGGGCCACGTGTCGCCATCCCATTTGCTGCAAACAAGCCACGTCATATGCCAATTGTCCACACAACTTCCTGCCACATGTCGTATGGCCATGCCACGTGTCATATGGTCTGCCACGTCAACATCTGTATGGACTGTACGGACTGTACAGTCAGCATCCCTTTTTTTTTGCCTGTTTGTCGTTTTGAACAGAACGCGATATCTCTCTCTCCCTACGTCCGTTTGAACCCAAACGAGTTGCGTTGGGTTCGTGACGATGAGGCCTATGCTCACATTTGATTTGAAGTGATTCCGAGCACTTTGAATTTTTGAGCAAAATTTGATCCCCTGGATCACACATACAACTTGTTGTTGTACAACAAGAGATTATCAACCCCAAGTTGATATCCTTCATACTTTCTCTCCCTAGGTTCTTGGTACAACCCTTGTTTCACCTGATTGAAGAACTTGTCTCCTTGTGAGAGGGTTTTGATCCTTTATTGGATGTCATACTCTCCTACACTTGCTACTACTAAGTGTATATTATGCACACTCTGACTGAGTGCATCTACCACATTGTTTTCCTTTCTCTTTATGTGTTTGATTTCAAAATCAAACTCGTTGATCAATGCCATCCATCTGGAATGTCTAGTGTTCAACCTTGGATGGTCAAACAAGTAATTTAACCCACAATGGTCTATCATTAGGACAAACCTTCTTCTGAGCAAATAATTTCTCCACATCTTCAACACATGCACAATTCCTGCAAGCTCCGGATTGAGGGTGACATACTTTTTTCTCATGCTCATTTAGCTTTCGTGATTCATAATTGATCACTTGCCCTTCCTACATGAGAACTCCATTGAGTCCTTCTTTGCAAGCATTAATAAAAAAGAAGAAATCCTTTTAAGGGTATGCAATCTTCAAAACATGGGCATTGGTTAAAAGGTGCTTTAGCTGTTGAAAGCTAGCCTCACACTCTGTTGACCATACACACTTTTTCCCTTTTCTTTGTATTGAGGTAATGGGGTGTCCAATCTTGGAAAATCCCTTCATAAACCTTCTATAGTACCCCTCTAATCCCATGAAAGACCTTGCCTCTGTTACATTTCGAGGGGTAGGCCAATCCATGATCGCCTTCATCTTCTCGATATCTACTGCCACTCCTTATGTTGAGATTATGTGGCCTAAGTACTGGATTTCTTTTTGAAAGAAATCACACTGCCTAAACTTAGCATAAATATGGTGATCTCTCAACACTTGTACCACCATCCTTAGATGCTCTTCATGCTCTTCTTTGGTATTGGAAGACACCAAAATATCGTCCACAAACACCAAGACAAACTTATCTAAATACTTACTGAGGATGTTATTCATCAAGCACATGAAAGTAGTCGGTGCATTAGTAAGTCCGAATGGCACCACCATGAACTCATAGTGACCTCACCTTGTTCTAAATGTTGTCTTGTGGATGTATTCATTCTTAATTTTGACTTGGTGATATCCTGATCTCAAATCAATCTTAGAGAAAATTGCAGCTCCCCTGAGCTGATAAAAAAGATCATCAATCCTGAGTAATGGATACTTGTTCTTGATGGTCATCTTGTTTAACTGCTATAGTCAATAGAGAGTCTCAATGTACCATCCTTCTTCTTTACAAATAGAGGTGATTCTCCCCATGGGGATACCCTTGGCGTGATGTAGCCTTTATCTAACATCTCCTTTGGTTGTACCTTCAGCTCCACCAATTATGGTGTGCTCATCCTGTAGGGTACTTTTGATGTTGATACAACTCCAGGAAAAATATCTATTTAAAAATCAAGATCTCTCTTAGGAGGTAATCGAGGCACCTCCTCTGGAAACACATCCTCAAACTCTCATAACACAGGGTGATCTTCATCCCTCAACTCCTTGTCTTTTGCTGAGTTAAGCACTTGTTTTGCATACAAGGGGCACCCTTTCTGAATGAATTTCTTAAGTTGTAGCACTAAAATTTGTCTAACTAAAATAGGTTTCTGAATACCTTGCAAAACTCTTACATCGCCTTCTTCATCCTCGCATTCCAAGGTTTTCTCATAACGATTCAATTTTGCCTTGTGGGCTACTAGCCAATCCATACCTAACAACAAATCATATGATCCCAAATGTAGGATATTCAGAGATGCTTGAGTATGCAATCCATTCATCTCAATTGGACATGCCTCTATCACTTTTGCCACTTTTCTCTTAGTTCATGTGGTTAATTGGACTAACCATGCCTTTGCATGCTTCTTCCTCTGTAAGGCACTTGCTCCAACAACTTTGGGTGAAACATAACTAAGGTTAGTGTTAGATATTATGATCCTAAAGTACTTAGACTTTTTATTGTACATAGACTTAGCATAATATTAATTTATTATACTTAGGCTTTTCTAGAATATATTTTGTTAGAGTAGATAATGAGTCTAGAAAAGTGTCGTTTCTTAGAAGTATTAGAATAAGATGTTGTTAGAATCTCATTTATTGTACATGGACACTTGTCATACTTACATGATTATGTGATAAGTTGTTCATAACAAATTTTAGCTTAGAGTTAGTTTAATGAGCTTATTTAACCTCTCATTTTCTCATGCGAGAGTAATCTTGAGTTTGTAAACTCTTGCATTCTTATGTAATTTATTTTCCTTATTAATAAAATTTATGTGTCTGAGAACACTTCTGCTCTCTTCAGTTAGATCTAGGGTAAATCAAAATAGAAATAGGTTGCTTGGTAATTATACCTCCGAGCTCCACTATTGAAGCTTGGTGATTTGCTTGTCGATTTTCCATAGCTACATATATCCTGGGCATGCTTCTAGTCACATCATTGACTATAGTAGCTTCCTGCATGTGGTAAAATATCTTACTATCTTGCTTCCTATGAGGACAATCCCTTAATAGGTGTAGTTCTCCACAACCCCAACATTTCAAAGGTCCTTTCTTGGATTCCTCTACTCTTTCTCTTGCTTGATCTACTGACTTATTTCCACTATGATATGGAACGTTCTGTTGATGCACACTTCTGCTCGGTTGACCAAACTAAGCTCCTTTCTTCAGATTCTTATATGGGAATGATTTGAATCCCTTTTTCTAGAATCTACTCTTATCCTTTCTCTTCCATTCCTTACAAGGCTCTTTCTTATGCCTAGACTGATCATAACAACACTTAGCCTTCCTTATAGTGTTCTCCATTGTCTTGGGCTTGTAAAATTCAATTCTATTCTGGTAGGACTGTGGTAATCCATTGAGAAAATGATGTATCCTTGATTTCTTGTCCTTGAGGTAAGGAACATAACTCAACAACTCCAAAAACCTCTTAGCATATGCATCCATGGTAAGTTGTCCCAACTTATGCTCATGGAATTCCTTGATTTTATCATCATAATACTTCTCCAATAGGTATGCTTTTCTGAAGTACTTCTCAAACTGCTTCTAGGTTAGTTTGCTTTCTTTTAAACCCTTGACTTCCTTGAGGTCTTCCCACCATATGGAATCTCCTCAATTCAGTTTGAAGATAACAATCTTTTCTTTCGTATTGTTTGAGTAATTATGTACCCGAAAATACTTCTTCAAACCTGGCAATCAAGCCTTGACTTCTTCTCCCTTCTTGATTTCTCCATCGAAGGTAGGCGGCTTAACTTTCTTGAATTCTTCAGTCAAAGAAATCAAAGAACTCTGTGAATGTCTCTTCCTCTTCTTCTTAGGAACACTCATCCCAATGTCACTATTGGGCATCTCCTTGAAATAAATCCTCCTCCTGGATGACTTTGCAGAAATACTCCCACCAAATTTACTTTTCTTGGCATTTTGATGCCTCTTTTTGGAAGAACTCTTTCCTATATTGCTATGGGATATTTCGCGATTTTGGGAATCAAAAGGGGTTTTCAACCTCTTTGATTGTTGCAACTTTGCATTGCTAGGACCTTGTTTCATATGCTTCTAAATCTCATATAAGCTCTGTAGTAGCATTGCATTCAACTCTGCTAGCTCAGATTGATCTCTCATAAGCCTTTCATTGTCTACTTTCAGACTTCTGACATTGGTTACAAAGTCTGGAGGGGTTTCCTTGTGCCTCAGACCATCAGATTCTTCATCTCTAAAATGTGAGGTTTCTTCCATTCTATGCTGCAAATTCAATTATACTTACCTTTCAGTATGTCCTACGTGCGGAAACAACAAACCATTACCAACCTTTACATTAATCAATTTTACAACATGCATTCTTGGCTAAATAAAAGGCGTTCTTAAACAATCTTAAGCGGCCTTGGCAACCCATGCAAGCCTATAGTTTGAACTCTACTATGATACCATTCTGTAACACACCCGACCCTCTAATTGTCACTTAGGTTGGTGGGATGTACAATTTTCCTCTCTTTCCTCAGGGTAAGCATTCATATTCAACAATAATTGTTTAATGGAAGAATTCTCTTATCACAACGTTTAATGTATATGATCTCACTTAAGCAACCAAATTTCCAATGAACCCTTCTACAAGTCTCACTGCAATGCCTAGAGACCTACTCATCCTCAATTGGATGGCTAAGGCTATTTCACATTACCAAATCAATGATCCTAATTGATTCGAACCACTTATCCATCGGAATAACAAGTTACAATCCCTAAAATCCCCTCCCGATGGTTTCATTTCGATGGAACACTCCAACAGATCCAACGGTTCCCAAAATCAGAGACTAACGACCCCGATTGCATCGGTGCCTCTATGTACTCGGTGGTTACTCTCCACTCCAAATTCCATTTCCTTAGCTAACAAATGGGGCCCACAGATTCTATGGCTAAGATTAAATCTCACACACTCGCCGATCCATAATCTAGATCGCTCCTTTCTATGAGAGCATGTTTATGCATGAACGCTCTCACTTCGATCAATGCTTCTCCAGTGATGCACACTTCGATGGATTTGACGATCCTTGTTCATCTCATTTAACGAACAAAGTTCACTCGAAGTTTACAACTGCTTGGTAGTTAGGGTTGATGAGCCCTTCTTCTCACAGTGGTTCACACCAGATGTGATGGTTGGGATCCCACATGGCATCTCCCCATAGATTGACGATCCTTAGACCATTTTGTCGTCGGACACACTGGAAAATATTCCATCTAGGTATCTGACCACCCGTCTTCCAATAGACTCACAACTCATATCAATGGTCCAGGACTCGTCGATACCACTCTCCGATAGATTGACAACTGTCGTTGACTCGGAGATCTCCCTGTCAGGTTCCTAACACAACCTTGTAATAGGTCATTCTAATGACTGCATCCCGTGACTAACGGTAAGGATCTTGTTTCTACGTCGATCCAATGGTTGTGAATCCTTCTGGCTTAAAACATTGGCTTTCTTCATGGTTTCAGTCTAAATCGGGACTTAACCAATTTAGGGATTCTTCCAGGTCTTTTCTAAGGTTCTACTAGACCATCAAGAGTTCAGGAATCAATGTTCAAATCAACTAAGGCATTCCATTAGGAACTTGGATGAATATTTTCATATCTTGCAAACTTTTTGTTTCAAGGGTAAAAGGTTTCACAAGGTTGAATCTCTCTAAAAATACATAGAGACCTCCCTTAGGCACCACGGCATTCCACTACCTATCTCAGGGTGAAAATTTTGATATCTTGCAAGCTTTCCATTCAAAAGCTTGCAAGATCCACAGGGACACTCCCCTTACCTTCATATCACTTACTTAGTCACAATTCTATCAGACTAACAGTGAAAACAAACATGTATATTCCATTTTACTTAGGAATTCAACCATTCCTTACATTCATTCACATTCATCATTCAACAAAAATATTCATTATTACTTATACATCAAACATGTCAAGTTAAATACTTATCTGTTTAGTGGAATATGTCAACCAATCAATTGAATGAGAGAGGATGCCTTTCCTCCCCAACCTTAGGCTATGTTGTAGAGTACCTTTCTACAACACACCAACCTCGTGCCAAGCCAAGAGATCACAAGGGGATCGATTCAACTGACTGTTGAATTAATCGGTCCAGGAAGGTTACTCTCCTTCCTTCCATTGGAAACAACATAATTTTCCCTCTTCCCAATGAGCTTAGGACTTCCACAAGTTTATCAGGTACCTTCCCAAATGGATTTCCTATGCACAAGGGGGTCCCTTCTCTGCTATACAGTCCCTTGGCGACCTCCTTGGTTTCTTTCCAGTAAGTACCAAGTTGTAACCCACTATTAATGATCCGAAAACGGATCCAGAAGCCTGATAGGGCTTGAAAAATGCTCAAAAATGAAAGTGCTCGGAATGCGCCGAAACTTATGCCATTGCGTACGTCTCGTCTTCCTGATTCCGGCGGTATATTTACTTCGTCAAACGGAGTCCGTATGGAGAAGATATCGCGTTCTGTCCGAAAAGTTAAACAGGCAAAAAAAAGGGATGACTGTACAGTCCGTATAGTCCACGTGGCAGGGCCGTACAACTGACGTGGCAGGGCCGTACAGCTGATGTGGGCCAACCAGGAGGCGACACATGGCAGACTGTACGAAGGACATGTGGAATCACCAGGACACGACACGTGTCAGGTGGATTTGGCCTTTTCGGCATACGATTGGACCAATGTTGAGGTGACACGTGTCACCACTCACAGGGTGACACGTGGTAGGATGACGTCAGCATGATGATGTGGCAGCTGACGCAGCGAGTGATTGGGCAGTACGACAGCTGACAGGTGGCGGTACGGCGGGCTGATGTGGCACACACGTGGGCCAATGACAGGCCGACACGTGGCACGTTTCAACTGGTTGGTAAGGGTGCCACATGTCCCAGTCATGGGCTACCACGTGGCACCCCATCATTGGTTCTTCGATATGGTTTAAAAATTGTTGGGCTCGGCCGGGATTGAACCCGCGACCTTCGGGCAGACAGTGAACCAACGTAATCGGGCTAACCAACTCGCCGGCCGGTCGGACTTGTTAACTATTCGGCATAATATGTAATTGAATTGAGTTTATGGTTTGGGCGGATGCGGAAAGGGCCGGGGCTTAGCCCCAGCCCTCGACTTTACTATGTGACCAAGCCACCGTGACCAGGAGCGCCGAAGCCAGCGGACAGTTATACAAACGCGTGGGCGGTCAAAACAAACGGCGGGAGTTTTAAAACCAAATGGTCACGGGCATATAGTGGATCCCCATAGAACCGGGCGGTTCCACCTTTATAGCGCCGGGTGTTAAAACTATTATGGCCCGTGGCCATATGATTTGCCACAGAACTAGGACCGGGGCCGGAGGAAAAGGGGCCAACGCCATGCGCGTGGCCACATGGCGACGCATGTGACCAGGAATCCAGGGCGCGCGCGCGGATTGGGGGCTAGCGCCCGATTTTTTCACTATTTTGGGTTTTACACTAAAGAATTTGTTTTTTTTTTCAATTATTATGCCTATATTTGGCTGATTTACTCCATTTTTGGGGGATATTGGGCATTTTTGGAGGCCAGATTCTTGGAGGAAGTTGGGGATCTGAAACCAACTCTATTGCTATATAAACTAGGTCTGTTTGAGGCCAATGAACAGTCATTCAGAGCAGAGTTATGCTGAAGGAAAGCCAAGCCAAAGTCAGTTTGATGCAGGGAAGCCTTTGAGGTGGAGACGCCGTCGGATCGTTTCTGGGAGCTTGGAGCATCAGTTTTGCATGCCGTTTCTTTTGCAGGGTTATTGAGATCTGGGACAACAAGACCAAATCAGTCTTGTAGCCAATTGGCATTGCTGAGATGTAATTTTGAGCACTTGAGCAGAAATAAATAAGCCTCCCCCACAAGGAAAAAGGCCCGGAGACGTAGGCAAACATTGTGCCGAACTCCTTTATCAACCTGCGTTCTTATGGTTTGCTGTCATTTATTTATTTCAGATCAGCATATGTGTATTTGAATGTCATAATCCTCTTCTTTTCCTCATTCTTTCATTAAATTCTCAAATGGTTAAGTTATACATGCAAGTTTAAAACTCAACCATAATCATTTAAAAGATCCTGCCGGATCAATTAATCTAGTCTAGATCTCGGTCTTCTATGTTCCAGGGTGACCATAAATATTTTGGGCAAGCTTCAATTTTCCTCAGAAAATCTTTCCAACAACTTTGTTGCTCAGAGAAAGCGCATGAGTCTCCTCCTCACCACCTCGTATGTCAATGAGTCTACACTCACCTCTCCACTGTGATTCTCTGCGAGAACCCATCCACCACTCCTTTGATCACTATAATCCTTTCTGAGCTCATTATCTTGTTGTTGTGAGCTTGATCCTTTCATCCTCGCTTCTACACCTCTTTTTTTTATGTTTTCCACCTTTGGTCTCTTCTTCCATGCAATTCCTTAGGATCCCCGTGATTGCTTGTCAGAGGCAAACTCTAGTCAGTGATATGATCCTCGAAGGGGAGACCTAAGGGTGTCTTTATGTCAAGTATTAACTGACCTTTGCCTCTTCAATAAATCCATCTGTCGGCAATTATAACTGCTCCAACCACCAAACTTGTTCTCCTTAATTGGTCACGTGGCTCCCTACATGTTTAAGTATGCTAGTAAGTGTATGTTTATGTATTCCAAGTATATGATGGTTTGATACGCAAGATTTCTATTTTCTTCACTAAAACCTCTTAGTTCCACCTCATCCATCCATCTCACCAATCCACCTCATCAACTCCCACATGTGATATCATGGCCAATACTCAAGGCTTTTCCCTCTCAGTTAGTTTTTTGGTGTTTTCCATTAATCAAACATGGATACCATTCTTGGCTTCTAGGAGATGGCCTAAAGTGAAGG
>JASDQU010437328.1:31054-48556 GCA_032191745.1 Picea mariana | reverse complement strand
TATGAAAATAACAAAATCATTTGGAGTAGAGATGTCATATTCAATGAGAAGGTCATGTACAAAGATCAGTTGCAGGGAAAGAAACACGAAAAAGAAAAACAAGAATACACAGTGCTTGATGAGATCACTGAAAAATAAATTCCAAAGGAACCAGAAAATCAAAATGTACAACAACAGGAGCAGGTACCTCAAACACCTGCAAGTGTTGTTAGAAAATCTACCAAGTTAAGTATACCCCCTGAACGATACTCTCCTTCATTATATTATTTATTGTTGACTGATTCTAGTGAACAAGAATGTTATGAAGAGGCAATGCAGGTAGACACCAAAAAGAAGTGGGAGAAAGGCATTAAAGAAGAAATTGATTCCTTGGTAAATAACCATACTTGGGACTTAGTTTTGTTGCCTGCAAGAAAAAGAGCATTGCAGAATAAATGGGTTTACAAGTTGAAGGAAGAACATGGAGGAATAAAGTGGTACAAGGCTAGACTTGTTGTAAAGGGGTTTGCACAAAAGAAAGGTATAGATTTTGATGAAATATTTTACCTTGTTGTTAAAATGACTTCAATTAGGACTATTTTAAGTCTTGTGGCAATAAAAGATTTGCATCTTGAACAATTAGATGTTAAAACATATTTTCTCCATGGGGATTTGGAGGAAGAGATTTATATGCAACAACCACATGGGTATGAGGTCAAAGGGAAGGAGAATTTGGTATGCAGGTTGAAGAAGAGTTTGTATAGCCTAAAGCAAGCTCCAAGGCAGTGGAATTTGAAGTTTGACAGGTTTATGACATAACAAGGTTATAGTAGATGTCATTCTGATCACTGTGTTTATTTCAAAAGGCTAGAAAATGGAAGCTATATTATCTTGCTATTGTATGTAGATGACATGCTTGTTACAGGGTTTAACATGCAGGATATAAATGTGCTCAAGAAGAAATTAGCTAATTCATTTGCGATGAAGTATTTGGGTGCTGCAAAGAAAATCCTTGGTATGAGAATAATAAGAGACAGGAAAAATTGCAAATTGACGTTGTCTCAGGCTGAGTACATAGAGAAGGTGTTGGAGAGGTTTAGAATGCAGAATGCAAAACTAATTAGTACACCTTTAGCCATCCATTTCAAATTAACTAAGGAAATGTGTCTCAAGACACATGAGGAGATAGAATATATGTCCAGGGTCCCTTATTCATCAGCAGTTGGCAGCTTGATGTATGCAATGGTTTGCACAAGACTAGATATTGCACATGCAGTGGGAGTTGTGAGCAGGTATATGAACAATCCAGGTAAAGAACATTGGGAGGAAGTAAAGTAGATTCTCAGGTATTTGAGAGGTACTGCTACTCATGCATTATGTTTTGGAGGTTCAGACACTTTTCTATAGGGATATGTTGATTCAGATATGGCAGGTGATAAATACAGTAGGAGGAGCACCATAGGGTATGTTTTTACTATAGGTGGAACAACATTAAGTTGGATTTCGAAACCGCAAAAGGTTGTTGCACTTTCAACAACAGAGGTAGAGTATGTTGCTGCTACAAAGGCTAGTAAAGAGATGATTCAGTTACAGAGGTTTATGTAGGAATTAGGAAAGAAGCAGGAGAATTGCAGGTTGTACTGTGACAATGAGAGTCGCATTCATCTTGCAAAGAACTCAACCTTTAATTTGAAGACTAAGCATATACAATTGAGCTACCACTTCATACTATCCGCCTTGGAAGATGGACATTTGAAGTTGGAAAAGATACACACTAGCCAAAATACTGCAGACATGTTAACAAAGGGAGTAACCAGGGAGAAACTGAGTTTCTTCTCAGTTTCAGTTGGTCTTCAAGAATGAAGATGAAGATGAGAAATTTTCCATGCCCAAGAAGGTTCAGATTCCAGCATATACAACAACGGTGGAGTTGTTGAGATTAGTCTCCAAGTGGGAGATTGTTGGTTGTGGAGCTTGATTATCTTCCTGATTCAGAGGTCTTTTGTTTTCAGTCGTGTTTATAACCCATGAAGAATTTACACCCCAGAAGTATGTACACTCTTCCACGCGGGGGAGTGCAGAGGGGGGTTACCCCCTCTACAGGGTCTGGGGGCAAGCGGGCCCCTGAAGGAAAAATTGCCTTGTAAATGTATATTGTAATTTCATTGTAAATCTGGACTGTTCATTATAAGGTCACAGATCTGACAATAGAAGTTATGTTAGGGTTTTTTGCCCTAGAAGGAAACCCTCTTTTGTGAGGGAAATGTATTGTGGCTTTGTATGATTGGGGAATATTGTATTATGAGATGAGAGACTGTGAGAGAAAGAAGAGTAATTTACAGCGGGTTTGTTGTAGGTTGTATCCCTTCGTATGTTGGATAATAATAAAGGAAGGACCTAGAAATTTCTCTGGTGGACGTAGCCCACACTGGGTGAACCACGTAAATCTGTGTCTCTATTGTATTGTGTATCTTCTGTGTTTTGTTTCCACATTTGTTTTTTTTTATTGCTCCACGGTCCTGTTTTTCTAACACATTGCACAAATTTAACCAATCTTCTAGTATATTCATAAAATGTGGTTGAAGAACCTCATTACCATTTACAAACTTCCTCATTGTAGATCAACGTAAATGATGATTCAAAGGAAGAAACTTCACATGTACTTCATAGACCATTTTGTTCAAATCTTTTAAAATCCTTGCATGCAATTGGTCACCACAACTGATATCAACATGTATGATAATCATTTTTCTTGATCCCCACATATAATATTATTCTTATTAGGATAACTAGACAATAATCACGCAAAGAATAAAATTCCATATAGAAATTTATAATGATTACACACTATAAAATTAATACTTTTCTTTATATATCTTTCCTAAAATCATTCTTATGACCAAAGCACATTGTAACTCCTAAGCAACCATGACTATGCCAACAMAATATCCCACAAAGTGTGAATTCATTATCATGTGAATTCAATGGCCTCGAAACATCATGCATTCCAATCCCAATCCATWMAAGTTGTAATTCATCCATCRGAGTTGTCAAATATGTATCCATTTTCTTCACTTGATGTTTTCAAGGTACTAGTAAAACCAATATTAGGTGCTTCTTCTTAACTAACATCCAATGTGGAATAWTGTARTTGATCAAAACCATGGTCCATGTGGTCCATACKCTAKATTGTTGGGAGTAGAGATTAATCCTRTCTATTGAAAGACCAAATCTTATGCTCCACTTCTTATCGACATTTTTCTTTTTTCTTTTTTTTTGACCAACTATATTCYATGTGTTTCATTTCCATTGAATTTGTTGGGATTCTCATCACTCCATCACTACTTCTATTGAATTCATGCCATTTCATTAATTTGGCCAATGAMTTACATATGAACAATCCTATTAACCTAGGGATTATTGGCATGTGGCTCAAAAATTATTTGCTTATTTTTTTCTAGGGATATTTTTGTGAAAATGAGATTCTTAACATTTTTGACACTTTTTGTCTTCTTCATATTAATCTCTATATAGAATGCAATATTTTGAGCATGCGTGAATGGAATCATAGAACACCCCTATATCCTTCATTATTGTTTGTGCTTCCTTGGTAGTTTTTGGAAGACTTTTTGCTTTGGTAACAACTTGTCATTTAATGCATTGTTGATACAAAAATAGATAATATGCACGGTTATTATATTTACAATTAATAAGAACTATTTTGCATATAAATAAAGTTTATATCAAAATTGTCAACAAACTAGGATGAAATTTGTGTATATGACATCAAAAAATATAGTACCTCAAGAATGTTGAAAAGCTATTATTTGACCAACCAAAGTTTACCATATTGTAGAGTAGGAGAATAGTTGTCAATTTAGAGCATCATGCCTTCCCTTTTTTAGATAGGGTGTTGTTGCAACATTTTTTTATTCCATCCCCATAGATAATATCATCATATTTATAACTACCTTGGTTTTACACCCCACTGGATTGTTGATTGTCTCTAAAATGATCGTTTAATGTTTGTTATAAGACTTATACAACACGAGTTAAGGATGTATCCAGGGTTGCATCACCATCGTTATTTGTGTTTCCATCACACCTTCTTCTTTTTTTCTGGTAGGTTGCACCTCAAGCATTTTTTTTATAGGAGATTGATTAATCCACTTATTAAACTCTGCATGTTTTATTATATCCCATTGCTCTCTTATCTCCTCCAGAGATGCATTTGAGTGGTGAAAATGAAGAAAATAGTAAGTGGGTGGTGTGTCACTCATAGAGCTAGTACTATTGTTTATTTCACCACTTCTCTATCAATTTCAAATATTTTTTAAATATGATACTAAGAGTTAAAATGTAGAGAAATACAATATTCATTTACACATAACAAGTATGTGATAGAAGATTACAAATTCAAATTAAGCATAAACATCAATTGTGACTAATCTTGTCATATATAATGGTGTTATTGTTAGGATATTTAGACACTTATGAGTTAGCTAAGATAAAATTGGTCTAATGTGTCTTTACGTAAAAGTGTGTTTCTTTAGTATGCATTTATAGTTATATAATATGACAGTGATTTGTTGACTCATATTCTGGCTATATTATCTAGAGTGGCCACATTGGTTGGGGTCGTGGATTGTTTTCCTCTTCGAGGGTTTTAACCACGTAAAAACACTTGCGTACTGATATTTGATCTAGTTGTGTGAGCACTTGCTTAAGTTATCGTCATGTGTTGAAATGCTTTGTTTTGTTGAACATGGTACCTGACCCCATTTGAAGACCCACGCTTGTTGTTAATCGAGATCCTGAACCTGTGTCGCTACATGTAGAAAAATATTTATGGGTTCTGCTATTTATGTGCATTTATGGGCTAAGAAGGTTGTTCCATTGCATTAAGAGTGCTAGAAATGCTTTTTGTTTAACCTGAAAAGGTTTCTGCTTATGCAAGATACAACCTTTTTTGTTAGATTCAGAGGTATAGAGTTTGATTACACTCTTTTAATTTTTTACAGAGTCAATATTTCAATTTTTTGTTTATATTTCCATCTTGCTACTCTTTTCAGTCCGCATATGCTCTTTGTCATGTCTTATGTGTAATCACGAAAAATCAGAAACAACGTGAAAATTGTTTTCTTTTCTGTGTATGCTCTTTGTTATGTGTTTTATGTGAACTCAACAAATTAGAAAGAAACAAAAAAATTGTATATTTTGGGCAAGCTAACTGAGATCAAACCCCATTATTCTAAAGTTTTAATTTATTTTTTTGAAAATTTCGCTTGTGTGGCTGTATTGGAGTTTTTTGTAGACAAAAACAAGGGTTTTTGGGGTAAGCACACACTTTTAGGAGAAGAGTTAGAAAAAGAAAAAGAAAAAGAGCACCCCCTCCTCCTTCATAACATTTGCTATATATTTAATATTAGCTAACGTGGTTGAAAGTTACGTTATCAAATAAGAGGTCTTGAGTTCAAGTTTTTCTTTTTTGGAAAAAGTCCATGCAACCTTGAGTTATCTCATAACTTTATTATAAAGTGCATTTCACTTAAATTATAAAAGTGATTCACTATAAAATAACTTTAATATTCTTTTTTAAGGCTATTTTTTGCATTAAGTTATAAAGTAACTTCATTGTAAAAATGATTCTCACTTAGTCTATAAAGGTGGTGTTATCACTCCAAGAAACCCTCTGTGGTTGCAGACCAAAGGTGCTTGGTAACTTAAGAAATGAATGCTTTTGTATTTTGTGAATATGGATCAATGGGACAACTCAATATAGCTTATGGCATTCAGACATGAAAATGATAAACAAATAGATAGTGCTCTCAAAGATTGATTAATCAGTAGATAGCTTTAAAGTGGGTGAAGAACAGATTGTAACTAAACCAGTACAATGTAGGGTCTAAGAGACAATCAAAAGACTTATTATTAGGCTATGAGCTAAACAATGGGATAACAGCCATTCAAAGCTTGACAACACAGATAATAATGCAGAAGAAAGATGGAAAACTGACAATCAAAATTGAAAGAAACCTGTGATCTGTATTAACATAAAAAGTCTGAGTACAATAGCCAATTACTCTATCCAAAATCGAACCTTAGTGTCTTCTTCTAATCTAATATTTATAGCATTACATAAAAGTCCTTTGATCCTAAAAACATGGATCAAATCAACTAAAAATAGAAAGTAAAATCTGTTGCAAAATATGTGGAATGTTTCCTCAAAAAGAGGTCAATCCCTGATTTTCCTCTATTGACTGTTGATGATGTGTAGACAACCTTCCAAGGCTAAAAGATCATTCTCCCATGAAGACCAAGTCGAGTTGGCTGAGGTGGCAAAATACCCTGTTTTTTAGTTCAAATGAAATTGTCCATATACCTTTGAAATAATACTTTTCTTCGTCATATATCAAAACTGACCGCTGAACTGGATCTGATAATTCATTAGATAAGCATTGGAAAAGGTTCCAAATCTTTTCGTATCAAAAATCCCTGACCTGTGCAAAAAATTATTCAAATTCTGGACACACAGACTTTCGGTGGTTGACTGGAACAATTCCTGGGTGAGTTATCCACCGAAAGCGCCTGTTTCGGTGGTTAATGAGCACAGTGTGGCTTGCCTAAACCACCGAATGTTGCACTTTGAAGACCTTTCAAAATTGCAAAAATGGTTGTTTTGAAACTTCTTTTTACACATATTTTCTGAGGTATTGTAGTCTTGATTCGATTAGACCTTCGAACCTTTGATGATTGTGCAGGGGAATCTGTTACATCTATTATGGTTGTGGCCAGATTGGCCAAGGTGTCTAACCCGGTTTGTTCCTCCTCCGATGATTCAAACTTCTTTAGCTTGAGCCTTAGGACCCTTAGCTGCCTGTACAATTTCATGTTTTCCCTAATCAACTCTTTGTTTCTACCTTCGATTGAATCATGCTTTTCTTTAAGGGTTTCAATCTCTTTGAATAGTTTAGCAACCTTTTCTGTTAGATCTATATTTGCCTTTTTGATTACTCTCTCAAGTACTTCCATCTCATAAATTTCTCGCAGAAGCTTATTGATTTTCCTGGTCTTACCTTTCTGAGGTTTGCTAGATGAAGCTTCTGCTTTCGGTTTTCTGTGTGTTTCTGAAGGATTTGATGGAGGTGTGTTTATATTTAGTTTTGCATCACGTTTGGTCTGCAAGGTAGCCTGTGCTTTTGACATCTCCTGCTCTGAATCAGAGTCGCTATAAGGCAGGTTGAGGGGGTTTTTCCCTGTGGCAAAGTTTCTGTCTTCAGACTTTAACTTCCTCTTGGTTCCTCCCTGCTTTCTGGGTATTGCCTTTATAGAATCCCTGGACATTTAAATCCCTTTCCTCCTCTTGTGACTAGTAGGATCATTCCTGCTTCTGGACCTTTTTGCTTTTATTTCTGGAGGTTTCTCTGTCTGAAACTCGTTCCAGAACAAGAAGAAACTCCATTCTATTTGCTTCCTGTGAAGAGCTTCTTTGACAAGGAGGGTAATCAACCCCTGATGAGATATTCTGCTAGAAACTCTAGTGGGCTGAGCTTTTACCTGTTTTGCCATTTTAATCAGGGTCTTATGAAAGAAATAGGGTATGTTTAAGTGTTCCCTACCTATGAAGTGATTTAATAGTTTGAAATGGTAGTACATCACCCTGTTATAACACCCTTCACAGGTTATGCATACCAAAATCGCCTTTAGCAATGTCTGCCATTTTAGCTCCAGATAGGACATGGGAATGTCTTTCTTCCATGTCAAAGTTTTATGGACTGGCAACAGATAGGACCTGAACTCAACATTTGAAGGTGAAGATGTTTTGAACCGGAAAACCCCTGTCCTAGGCAACCCTGTGTATTCGGCAATAGATGCCTCATCTATTATGAACTCCTCTCTGCCTATTTTGGCAATCCTGCCATCGTGTGAGAGGGCAAATGCTTCAGCAATTTGTTGGTGGAAGGTTGTTAATTTCTCACAATATGAGAAAACTCCGACCTGTTTAAAGCATTCTGCAACCTCTGGATGTTCTTCAAAGTACCACATACCATCCACCTCGGACCTTAGAGCAGAGCTTGCTTTTGCCATGGTTTAATACTGACTGTGTATGAAACTGTGGATATCCAAGTGTTTGGACAACAAGGTTCTGGGAACTAAAGACACAATCGATATTACTCATGAACAAACGGTGAAATCATTTGACAGAGTGTAGGATTGATAAATGCGCTAGAATATTGACAGACATTTAAATGACAGTCTGACAGGGAAAGCCGAAACTTCAACCTTTCGGGGGCAAATAATTTATGAAATTTTGACAGGAAAGCTTACAGACTTACCCAATAACCCGATCATAATTCCTTGATTCGAAATGCTGGTTCAACTCGGATACACCATGCCAATCGCCCGAGAAAGAGGGACCAAGATTTTGAAAACCATGATTTGCTGATAAAATCCCGTATTGATAGTTATCTTCAGTGATTTTCGGGCTCCATTATAACACTTTGAGTTTTAAAATGAACGAATGACCTGTTAATAATGATGAATGTATCTGCCACTGGGAAGGAGGGAAGCTCCGTGCAACCGTATCTGACTATCACCGCTCGACGCAGATTTGGAAATGATTATTGCAGTGGATAATACGCAGGTGTTTGAAACCTTTCGGTTGAACCCCACGAACGAGTATCATTTCCCCCAACGCGAGCTTTCGACGGCTTGAACTTCTCATCATTGCAACGATTCTTGACATCTGGCTCGTGCGAAAGCACGAGATTTCTTTTTGCCCGTTCAAACCTTTTCGGTGGTTGCTTGCCTTTTGTATCGACCACTTATTTGATGAAACTGAACACTTTCGGTGGTTAATGAGCATGCTGGGAGCTCGCCCAAACCACCGAAACCTGCTATTTTTCCAATTTTTTGACCGAACCAAATTCAAAAATTTCCTCAGCTAAACACAAAAGTAGCTCTAGGACGCGACCAATAACCATGGTATTCCCTACGAAATTCAACCGAAAAAACGGTTTCATTTTGGGAGTTAACAGGTGGGTCACTTCATAAGTAACTTATTTGTAAAACTGAGCTTATAGGCAAAGTTAGAGAACGAAGCACTTTTTTTTACTTAACAACTTCATTGTGCATCCATCACCACACGGTTCAACTTCTACTTGCCACGTGGCACTTTGCTTACCTTTTATGCATTTTTTTAGAATGACATAATTTTCACACTCGAAGTTCGTTTTCTGTGCCTTTTTTTTTAACTGCCTATTTTTTCGAGAGTTTTCCATCCAGATAGTCAATTTAAACTTTTGAATCCATATTACTTTAATGTTTTAATATGGCTATTCCACGTGATATTTTGCTTACCAATACCAACTATCCAAAGAAGCAACATCCTTGCAACAACAAGCAAAACAAGGGTCCTACACATTCTTAGTCAGCTTCTACTCCCAATGGTGACAATTGATCAAAATAAATAAAAAATAAGATTTATAAGCACTGTAATTTTTTAGGGCGAGATGGTCATCTAGAGTCTAAATGTTTTAAAAATATGGAGGCCTTAGAAGCAATAATGAAGAAGCATAACATCAATCTTGATTCTTCTTCTTCCAACTCTTCTTCTCATGGACATGCACTTTCTGCTTCTAGTTTTTCCTTTAATGCAACATCTAGTTCTTCTTCTAACGAGTGGCTTATTGATTATGGAGCATCTTATCATACAACTAAGGACAAAGCCATTTTTCATGCTATTAATGAATCTAACACCAAACAAATATTTGTTGGTGATGATCGATCTCTTAGTGTTGCAGGGTTTGAAACAATTCAGTTAGATGATGGTCATTTCAATGATGTATTATGAGTTCCAAGTCTCTCTTGCAACCTTCTGTCAGTGTATTAGATCACTCATTTAGGTGAAGGTAAAACAATAGAGTTTTCACCTTACCAAGTTGTAATCGAGGATTTAAAAGATCACAAACATTTCTTACCAACTGCTGTAACATGGTCTAAATTTTGTTTTAGGGTCTCCAAATTTTATTTTTAGATTTTACAATAAATAAGGATTTTTGTAAAAAAATTGATAAAAAAACTTATGGATAGCTTAGTTTCAAAATATTATAATAAAATCTTATTTTATAATATTTAGTGTTAAGTTAGTTTTATTTTATTTTAAAATTTTAATAAATTAAAGGTTTATTTCAAACCTTTTTATATAGTATATGTTTAATGGTTTTAAATTAATAAAAGTTCATGTTTACTGTAGGGTTATTTGCGTGATTTGGTTGATAGATCAACGATTCACAATGGATTGCAGACCCCCCCGCATGCTCAACATTTAACATAGGGGAGGGGGGCCGCAAAACTCAACCTGAGTTAAAAAAAATTGACGTGGCGCTCATTCGTAGATTGCAAACCCCCTTAGCCAGTTAAACCTAACTATTGTGAGTTTTTCCTTATTTACAGAGCATTAGAGTTACTAGTGTTATTTTACTTCATTACCATTAACACACACACACACACACACACACACACACACACACACACACACACACACACACACACACATATCATGTACTGAGCAGTAGCAGCATAAACAAGAGACAAAAAGAACACAAGAGATTTATCCTTGGAAGACCCCAAATGGGGAAAAAACCCAACAACCTTTCTTAGATGGATTCCATTCACAAAGAAAGTCCAAACAGATAAACCTTAGCTCAACGACTAGCTCAACCATAAATACCACCACATTTGCAACAACAACACAATGCCAAGATAGTGCACCACTACCAAGAGTAGCGCACAATAGAGAGTTACCAGAAAGACTAAACAAGAAGAAAATCTGTTACTACAACAGCTGCATCACCTTCTCCAAACTTGTGCCTTGCTTTTGTGTAACTGACAAAGTGTGAGTGAATGACCAAATGAGCCAAGACACCTCCTTATTTATAGTCTTCATGTCCTTCTATTTGGGTCGAATTTTCTTCTAGGAAGGTGTCTTTTCATTATTCTTTATTCTTTTGGGATGACTTTTGTTCTGGGGTATTTAAACATATGTCCAATGGATCTATTGCTTCCAAAAATTTATCCACATCTAAGAAAGGTCATCTAGAAGGGAAAGTTCCTCGCACAACTACCAAACATCAACACTCCCTCTTAGCTAGGGAGGTATCTTTCACGATGTCTTCATCTAGTAGTCCACTGACTACTCTACAATCAACTAGTAGCACACATCTACTAAAATGTCATCGGTAGCTCAAATCATCTGTCGTAGTCTCTGCAATCAAGTAGCACTCAACTACTCCTAATGTGAACTAGTAGTCTCCATGAAAATCAACTAATAGCACACATCCACTACAATTCCATTGAGTAGAATAAGTCTGTGTCAATCCATAGTAGTACACAACTACTATTCGGTGGTACACAACCACTTCGAGTAGCACACAACTACTATCCAAAGACACAATGTCTCTCTCTTGAAATCAACTGATAGCTACACAAGCTACCACCATGCAATCCAACAGTCTCCATGATTATGCATCAATCAACTAGTAGCACACAACTATTACCATGCCCTCATCCATAATCATAGTCTATAACCTCCATGACTATGCAACAATAAACTAGTAGCACACAACTACTATAGTTCCATTGAACATAGTCAAGATCCAAATGACTATGGAGCAATCAACTAGTAGCACAAAACCACTACAATTCCATCAACCATAGTCATCTATATGAATATGCAACAATCAACTAGTAGCACACATCTACTACAATGTCATCACCCATAGTCTGTAACACACCCACTACGGAATAATAAAATTTGTGCTTTTTCTCAAGGGACAGAATCCCTGAAGTCCTACGAGGGCCTAGCGCAGGCTAGTTCTTCCTTGTTCACCTCCCTATGATCGTGGGTTAGGACCACAGGCCAAACAAACCAGGCACCTTTTCGTATTTCGTGACTCAGTGATACAAGTAAGTCCAATCTTAAAGGTAGAATGACGAGGGGGCTCCGGAATGAAACTCTGGCCGTAGATTTGGGCACACAGATTCTGGCCGTCTAGATCTACTCGACACTTAACGACAAAGCACTAGCTCCCTTTCTTTAGTCCCTATCTCGATAGGACCACATACGCGCCTAAATGCAAGCACCTTTCACAACTCATGACCTCGCGAGTCGTGAGTCAAAGACCCTCGAATTTTCTTCACCAATCGCCAATACCCGATATTTTGATATGGTATAGCCCCTCCTTATTAGTGCTCTCCACGCGTGACCACCGACTAGGTCTAACTACTAGCCTTGCTTGCAACTTGCAAGTTCGCGAGTTGAAAGGTTGAACCTCTGGGCCCTTCTTTTACAAAACCCAGAGATGCAAAAGTCTGAGAAGGTTTGACTCCTTTCGGGCTTCTCGGAACTCGCAACTTCACGACTTAAGTTGTTGGGCCTTTATGCTCCTTTATTACGAGAACCTGAAGTACGAGAAGTCAACAGGATGTTGACTCCCGTTTCAAATGACACGTGTCCACCACCTGTCACCACTTCTCCCTCTCTCTGGGCATCTTATCGTCACACCACCTGTCAACCACATGGGTCCCACCAAGCAAACATGCCATGTGTTGCATAAGCTCTCGCAACTCGCAAGCTCGTGACTTCTACAATCGAAACTGATTCCCCTCAACCTTCGAGACCCCGATATGCGATATGGCGAGGAGGTTATGACTCAATGGTTGCTCCTACTTCTCGCTATTCGGGACTTCGCGACTCCAAGGGTTTGGTCTTCCACCTCCAAACTCACGAATCCCCGATATGCGATGTATCGAGACGTCATATCCCATGGCTGTCCTTCCTCTTAGATCAACGGCCCAGATCACATCACGATCTCACGACTCAGGACTTCATGACTCCAAGAGCCTGGTCTTCCACCTCCAAACTCACGAATCCCCGATACGTGAAATGGTCAGATCTCTTCCACCTATCCTCCAACATGGACAGTCTCAATGTTTTCGGGACTTTCGGGACGTAGTCGAGTTCACTCTCCCGCCTAAGTAAAGGTTAGGATCAACAGCTTATAGAGCTCCGATGGGTCCCTAGGATCTACGGTCTAAGATCCCATCGCTATTTGCGAAGGCCGAAAGGGTGAGGTGTTAACGCCTATGCTCCTTCTCTAGATCCATTGGTCTTGATAGGCTTGGGGTATTCTCGGAAGGATTCTGACCGTTCATTTACCAAGCGATAGGGTATTTTCTTTCTATATTTGAAATCACTATCCCTTCTGAGCTTGAATCACGAAGTTCAAACTCTCGGAGCTTCAGGCTCCCATGACCCTGAGACCTTAGAAAGCTACTCTTTCTTGCATAAGGGTTCCAAACCCAGATTGCATGAACCCTCAGATGGTTCTCGGGCAATTATCCCTGATCTTAATCGAGTCTTTGGTAGGGTTTAGTACGGTTACAAGGTTTATGGGGTAATTCTCGGAAAAGAGTACTCTCAAGGGGCCTTCCTAGAATATTACAAGAAACTAAGCAAATAAGATGATTATCAGTGGAGCGAACTCATGTCCCAGTCTTAATCATTTGTGCAGAAAACAACTATGGCATGTAAGCATACACATGCATCCATTCTATCAAATCAAAAGTTAGGTAAACACTTCTATTCAGAACTATTTACAAGCACATAGAACTGAACATGCGATTATGGCATTAACTTCAAATAACACTTATCAGAAATAACACTAGAGGTGATGCAACTGCTGAGAGGGGT
Organism: Picea mariana; assembly: GCA_032191745.1. Classification (NCBI taxonomy): domain Eukaryota; kingdom Viridiplantae; phylum Streptophyta; class Pinopsida; order Pinales; family Pinaceae; genus Picea; species Picea mariana. Next base: position 34,824 of record JASDQU010437328.1, on the reverse strand, counting down.
TCTCGTTTCCACCCAATTGTAGGCTCAGTGACTCCCAATGGATTTACCACTAGCCACCCCCGAGCGGAGACCACGATGCTGCGAGACTGCGTCTCGGTTTGCCAGTGACTGAGAACGAGGGTTACTCTCCCCCTTCTTTGCTATCACTCACTTTGCATATCTCCAAAGTTCTTCCTCCTTCTCTCGCGTCTGCCCCTCCGCGCTTCTTCCTCATGCATTTTCCTCTTGCGAGGTTGCATGTGGCGTGATTTCCCTCGCGGTGGTCAGGCCCGAGGCTCCTACGGATGGGCAGTTCACTCCCCCCATCCCTCATTAATTCCTGAGGAGCCATCTACCTACCAACCTACGAGTAATTTATTTCGGGCCAGTGAGCCGCTCTTGGTTCCTCGGGCCAGTGAAGTCCAAATATGGTATTGGTTTCGTTGGAAGTTAACGCCACCTTTCCAGGTGCCTTCCACCACTTTTCTTTAGCCATCGTGGTCTCTTTTTCAACATATCCCCTCTCAGCAGTCCTGCAATATATATTCATAATATTATTCACATTCATTGACCTTTTTCACAAGGTCCATTCACATCACACATTCACATTTCCGGGTTTGCCACAATGCTTGGCCAGTATAATTATTTTTACAGACTGGGGGAAACATGGTGTTACATAGTCATACATATGATTATGCATCAATCAACCAGTGGCACACAACTACTACAATGCCATCAACCATAATCATAGTCGATGTCTCTATAACTATGCACCAATCAACTAGTAGCACACAACTACTACAATGCCATCAACCATAGTTATAGTCTCATCTAGTAGAAAAAAGCTACTCCCATGGTCATCACAACTATGTGTGTGATGTTTCTTCTCTCATCAGGTTCGACAGTGCATTACCCCCTCAGCCACCTCACATGACTGATCTAGGGAACCTTTGGCCAAAGGGGTTAGTTGGCATGAGAATAAACAACACACCTCTGTCTCAACGAGGGTGGACAGTCTGCATCACGCCAATCTTGTCTCTTAAGCATCTCAATTATTTTTCACTCCTAGTCAAATCAACACGACTAATAGGAGAAAGATTGTGCCTGAGCCATTCACCACTAGCCAAGTTGGAATGGCTAATCCTGTGAGTGAATGTATCATTCTCCCTTGGTCAAATCAATGTGACCAATCTGGGAGAATATCTTCCTGATGCTACTCATTTTTCCATCGCCTTGGACAAAGGCTTGGTGAGAATTTCCACAATCTGCTCATATGTGGATGTGTATTGGAGCATCACTGCTCCCTTCTTCATCATGTCTCAGATGAAGTCTTGCAAGAAAATTTCGAAGCCACACTACTTCATGTCTTGTAATACTGGTTGCTATATACTCTCTCTGTTGTACTAAGTGCCACTGATGTCTGCTTCCTACTCAACCATGAGATCACACTGATCCCAAACTGAAACAACATCCAAAATTACTCTTACAATCCATTGCACTCCCTACCCAGTCAGAGTATTTATATCCCTGTAGCTTCACATCTCCATCTAAGTCATATCTCAATCCATATCCACTCATACCACGTACGTATCTCAACATATATTTTGCTGTCAGCCAATGTACATGTCTAGGTTCAACCATGTACATACTCAAGGCATTCACTGCAAGACATATGTCTGAATTGATGTTAACCAAGTACATCAAGGATCCAATCAACTGTCTGTACATCGTGGGATCCACCAAATATTAAGATGAATTACTCGATAGCTTCAAACTTATCTTCATGGGTGTGTCCATGGAATTACAGTCCATCATCCCGAATCTCTGCAAGATCTCAACAGTATATTTTTCTTGGCTAAGGAAAATCTCATCTGATCTCTGCCACACCTCCAATCCAAAGAAGTAATGCATAAGACCCAGATCCTTCATATTGAACTCCGAATCAAGCTCCCTCTTGGACCCAACCATGAGCTTCTCATCTCTTGTTAGAAACGGGTCATCCACATATAAGATCAATGGGAAACCATCCCCAAGCTCATCAAATAATTGTCTAATCTAGCATATCATGCCTTGGATGCATGTTTATGCCCATACAAAACCTTCTTCAATTTGTATACATGAGACTCCTTCTCATGTATCTTGTGGCTGCTCTAAGTAAACTTCTTCTGGCTACTAGATCAAGTGTCTCGTCATAATATTCTCCCTCTTTCTGGGAGAATCCTCAGGCCACAAATCAAGATTTGTACATCTTTATGCTGCCATCTGCAACATGCTTGATCTTGTAGATCAACTTGGAAGCCACCAATGACTTCCCTTCTGATGAAGGGATGAAGGAAAAGATCCATATCCCAATCCTTCTGACTGGATTCCTCCTCTATCACTGAAACAAGGGAATCCTCCCAAGAGGTCTCATATCTTCTCGAAGCCTTTGAAGCTTTGATCTAGTCTTATATTTTTCAGTCCTGGAAGACATTTCTCTCTCCCATCTGAATATGAGGAGGAATACTTTCAGAATGAAAGTATCTAAGCAACTGACTCTCTTTGAGATCAGGCTCACTCTGAGTTGGTACTTGGTGGGGTTGCCTGCCTCACCACTGGTGAATCCATATGCTCCTCCTCATGATATGGCTCATCAATGCCATATATTTGTGCACCCTACAAAGTATTTACTTGGTCACTGAAACGATTCTAGGTAGGCCCTTCTGTCTCTACTGACTCTTCTCGATGATCTAAAGAGTGATCAACTGAACTAGAAGGATCTGTACAGTCATCTTTAGAGCCTTTTGCTCCATGTCTCAACTATAAACCATCTATATTGTTGCCTCCTGCAACCGTCATTATATCTCCCTTTCAAAGCTATTACAGGTAACCTACCTGAAACAAGAAACAAGAACAACAATATCTCCATGCTAACCTTCATGGAATTTACACAATAACTTGTCTGGAACAAGGTCAACAACCAAGAATATCTCCTAGAGAAGATCCATTTATCTTGTAAACAAGCGTATTATTAATATGAGTATCCATCTAATGGTAGTCGTACCAAAAATAATCAAGTGTTTACTAAACTAGCAATAGCGATAACATTAATATAAATTCTAAAGACTGTTATTCTAGTTACAATACTCAAACTACAACAATATGAAATGTCAAACTTGATATGCAAACCTAGAGTTTAGCTGATGCTGTCCCACTTGAGTTGTCTTCTATAGTTTCCCTGATCTTGTGCTTGGAAGAACTAATAGCTAAAGGACATACTCTTCATCCTTTGACTTCTTCTCTTCAACATCTGCTGTATGTGCATGGTGATTCTTCTTTCTCTTCTCATGTTTAAGAGGACATTGTGCGACATAATGCATCCTTCCTGTGGCGTGGTTTCTTAGACTTCTTTGGGCTTCCTTATGGAAACATTTGCTTGATATGACCCAATGAATCATTCTCTTCTAGAATGAGGAGAACTCTGTGCTTCTAGGATATGAAGTTATCTTTCTCCATCCAATCTATCTTTAACTCTCATGCTGGTTGACATTTTTCGTTGGTAGAAACCCTAGCACTGAAAAACCTCGATTTTTCAAACTTCACCAAACTTCATGCTGAGGGTTTTAGGGGGTGCGCTAGGTTAGGGCGCACTGCTTTGTGAATGAATTATCCCCAACAACCTTGGAATAGTGGTCAACGATCTTGGAAAAGTATTACAACTGCAAGGTGTTGTTGTAGCGATCTTCCTTTCAGTGGTCAAACTATTCTAAAGGTAACAAACTCTGATACCATGTTAGTCTTTCCTTATTTAC
>JASDQU010437327.1:26609-37438 GCA_032191745.1 Picea mariana | reverse complement strand
ACTGTAAATGAACAACTCAGTTCATGTCCCTTTTCTGGCTTGTGCAACTTCATAGCACAATTTATTCCACCTATTATTCATACTCAGGTCTTATCAATAATATTGATCAGTGCATCCCTACTCCTATAACAATAGTTATCATTTTGACAAAGGAACAATATAATTCCTTTGCTGGAATTCTGTAGAAATTCCCAAATTACAGTTTCATTCTGCAGTCCTTATCCTTGAAGAGAAAATGCAGATAATAATATGTCCTTACGCGACTCCTACATGAGCCCAAGCAGGCCAAGTGTTGCAAGCATGCTCTGATACCAATTTGTGACATACCCACTATGGAAAAAATAAAATTTTCGCTATTCTTCAAGGGATAGAATCCCTGAATTCCTATGGGGGCCTAGTGCAGTCTTGCTCTTCCCTTATTCACCTCCATGTGATCATTGTTTATGACCACAAGCCAAGCCAAGAGGTGCCTTTCATAGTTCACGACTCAACAATGTAAGAGAGTCAAATCTTTTGACTCTTCAAACCTCGAAACCCAAAATCTTACCTTCGATGAGATCGATGGCTACAAATCTCCCCCTAATCTGACGGTCCTGGCCGTATCAGGATTTCGGTAACCAAGAGTTCGAAATGAAGCGACCCAAACCACGGGTCACTCCATTCCCTGAACTTCGATATGCGAGTTCTCATATGAGATCCAACGATCCTCAATGATTAGGATCCAACAGTCCAGATCTTTTTAGAGTTTCATGAACTTGGAGTTCACTATGCAACGAATCCAAATCTCTTGTCACTCCAATCCCTGAATTTCGATATGGGATTTCATGTATGAGATCAACGACCCTCGTTGATCTGGATCTGATGGTCACTATCCCTCCTGAGCTTAAGTGTGTTAAAAAACACTCAGTCTTAATCATGCGTCGGGGTTTCGTATACCGGGATTTCATGACTTGCAAAGATGAGGGGTCTTGCCCTCTAGTTTCTCGCATGCTGAAATGCCAAAACTTATTCATGCTAAACCAGCTCATCCACAGAGTGCATTGGGGTTTCGTATACCAAAATTTCGTGACTTTCAAAGACGAGGGGTCTAGTCCTCTAGTTTCCCAGGTGCCAAAACATCGAAACTTATTCATGCTAAACCAACTCATCTACAGAGTGCATCGGGGTTTCATATACCGAGATTTCATGACTTGCAAAGACGATGGGTCTTGTCCTCTAGTTTCCTGGATGCCAAAACATTGAACGATAGCCACGTGTCCTGTGTCGATGGATGGTTCTGAATACTTCGGGACTTTTAGGACTTCGTCGAGTCCAATCTCCTACCTATGCAAGGGTTAATATTGACAGTCAATAGAGCTCCGACAGGTCCTTGGATCTACGGTCCTCGTTCCCATCACTACTTGTGAAGGCTGAACGGGTATAGGTATTAATGCATTCGTTCCTTCCTCCAATCTAATGGTCGGGATAGACCTCAGATCCTTTGAAAGGATCTCATCCATTCATTTAGAAAATGAAAGGGTACTCTCTTTCGGTACTTGAAACTCGCTATCCTTCCTAAGCTTCGTCATCTATGGAGGACTTGAGAGCTTTGTGCTCTTTCTCCTGGACTTGACTCTTAGAAGAGTCTTCAGCACAACTATTGTGCTCCTTCATCAAGGGGTTCTGGGGTTCTATTTGATTGTAGAGAGCCTGTGCATATCTGCACTACCTCTCATGAGCTTAACAAACTCTGACCTCCAAGGGACTTAGAATGACTAGGTGACTAAACCATCGTACATGCAACTATGCCTAAGGTCAACGAGCTCACAGTTCGTGGCTCTAGCTTAAGACACTACAAAACTCAAGAGTTTATGAGAACAAGTCATGTCTGAACCATATAATTCCTTACTTGCCTAATTATGCAATCATGCAGAAATAGAAGGGATACAATATATCCATTAAGCATTCATTCACATTCCTGAAGGCATACGTAGTATAACCAATTCATACACAGTTACGACTAAATTACATAGGGTAGGAAATCGCTTATCTATTACAGGTTGCCGCCAACCAACTGACTGTGGGTATTCATCCTTCCACCTAACCATAGGCCCAGAGGCATTCACTCTTAGCACTCTGGCCACCCCCGTGCCAAGCCATGATATAACCAGGGAATTCTCACACTTCTTAAGGGTTCTTTCTCCATTTTCACTTCTGTTTGGGTCCTGTTCTCTGTAACTCAGAGCTTTCTCTCTCAGTTATGGCCTCAGTGAGGTTTCTCAAATGTTCCTCGGCATCAAGCTCGTGGCCTTCCATTTGTGACTTATAGGAGAGCTCCGTGCATCTCCCTTCCGAGCTTATGCTCTCTTTTTTTTTTGTCTACTGTCTCCTCTCCCGTGTGTATCCCTCTTACCTTGGAAGGTTTTTTCTGACCTATCATGTTCCGTCTGTCAGAAGGAAGCTCATGTCTGCAGGTCACTACGGTACTTCGGGCTAACAACCCATGTTTCCATTTATGGGGTTAGTTGATTATTCAACCACCAGTCCTTTCTTCATCAACTGATATCTTTCCTTGGGATCCGAAGGAGGTTATCATCCTCATCAAGGGAAATTTGGGGTTATTTGTCATAATGAACCCTCTCTTATAGTTTTCAAATTCTTTCTATAGTGATATCATGGCCAATACTTTGAAGGCTTCACCCCCACATCCAGTCATTGGCAACTGAAACAATAATACATTTAGATTTTCCTCATGCATTAGCATGGTAATTCCTATTTTATGATTAATTACAAATTGGGGGAAACAGAGTGTTACAATTTCCTCCCCCTTAAAGGAACACCGTCCTCGATGTTCTTTCTCAAAAACACCTATCATGCCTTTCTCATTTAGCCACTTCATAAGTCTTGACCTTTGTCCTCGGTCAGGTCATCTTTCAGGATCTTAGATTTCGTCATCTGCCTTCAATAATTCTTGGACAACAATCACATTAATCACAATTTTATGCGAAAACATCTTATTGTTGTTCAAAATTCAAAAGGAAATTCTCACACTTCTTAGCACAATACTTATCTGTGCAGTTTGTGGATCTGTATCCACATTGTAGTTTTTTTATTCATGCTCATCGCTTTGCTTGACATACCCATTGGTTTCATGATTCCAATTCAATAGTTCACAAGCACTATCATGATTTCATCTTCCTTTCCAAAGTTTTTCCCCACGGGAAACTACCCACTGTGTGCATGATCCCAATAGTTTACAAAAATTATTAAGGTCTCCTCTTTCTTGCAATTAATCACCCTCTAGGCCCAGGCTCAGGCATCCCCTTCACTGTTATACAATCCCTTGGGTAATCCATCTTTCCCTACCAAAGTTTTCTCGCACAGAAAAATTTTAGAGACTCTATCAAGTCTTACAGTCGAGGCATCCCTCAGACTTTCTCTACTGAGACATACCTCTAGATTGTGTTACCTCAACACAATAATTTTCAGGTGATCATGGATTATCATAGGGTTTTCATGGCTCAGTAGTAGCCATGTTCATCATCTTCAACTTTGACAGCCGTCATCTATCCTTTCTGGACATGCCTTTTCTTCTCACCTATATCACAGCTATACAAAATTCACGAGACATCATTATAAATTCTAACTTTCAGAATTTTATTTCAAATATGTCACCCACAGATTTTCCAATCTCACGATTTGTTTTCATATTTGTTCCGCATAGGAACCACATTCATAATTATGGGACTTTCCTTCCCATAACGGTTTGGCTCTTCAGGCAATTGGCCTTCCTTATGGGCTTACAATGCTGCCATATCCGAGACCCCTTTTCTTCCTGCATTTTCAACTTCAATCGGCCAAACAACTTGTTAGCTTTACCATGAATATACATTTTATTGCACCTTTACAACATCGTCACAACAATTTCAGAATTGTGCATACTTAACAATTAAATTGCTTTCTCAAAAAGGAAATACCATTCCTTGCAGTTTGGCTCAGCAGGCAATCGGTCTTACTTATGGACTTACAACACTGCCATATCCAAGACCCTTTCCACCCTACAATTTCATTTTTTACATAGCCAAACAATAGTTAGTTTTTCGTGTACATTACCTTTTTCGAAAATCACGTATACTAACAGTCCATGTCATTTCATCTATTCAAGGATTCAAAGCAAAAGGATACATCATCCCTTACCTATGCATCATTCCATCCTACCAAATTTTCAAAATGTGATTCCGATATCAATTGATTTTAATGAATGTGCCAACATTTGTGGCCACATTCATACCCAATGCACCCTTGCATTGATTTCAAGTTTGTCACACTTTATGATAGTTTCTTGGCCATAGTGTGCTGGAACCTAACCCACCTCTCCACCACATGGCCTATTCGTTTTCATTCATTCATACAAAAGGACCATGCTTCCTGCTATAGGCTGATCACAACCCCAAATCGGTATACCAGAGCTCAAAGTTTCACATGAATGCTTTTAAGCACTCCTTGATTAGTCAATGCATTCATGTCATATATGTTCATGAATTCTCCCAATGGTTAGAAACAATGTTTACTACTAGAGGTTTATACCTCCATTATTAAGGTTCTACTTCCCGAATCATACCTTACTTGGGTATCCAAGGCATACAACTGCCTTTCAAAGTTCATGCATAACACTAAGAAAATAAAATATTTTAGAAGGGGTTCTTACCAAATCCCTTCATACCTTGTGCCACATAGACACGAATATATTTAGACCGGTTCTTGGCTACTAGCACTCTCTTTCTRTTMTSTACCTYATCAACAATGCTTTAGTGGGATTTTCACAGTCCTGTCAACAATCTTTYGACCATAGCCTCCCCATGGTCACCCTCTGCTTGAGGTTGTTCATTATTGGCAACTGTCTTTCTCAATAGTTCCAATCTTATTTCTTTCTACACATGACATACACCATAGGCACATTAGTCGTCATGCAAATTAAAATGAAAGTACCATGGCATTTAAATTAATAAAATATTTTCAGAAATGTCCCAGCATATCAGCATTTACTTGATCACACTATCCTTAATGTTTTCAGTAGTGCAACACAATAGTTCTCAATCGTTTTCACAGTATTACAACCATCATCACTATGGTGTAAAAACATTTTCGTTCATCAATGTACTAGCTTTCTCATCCCATAGAAAACATAATGCACAGCAAGGAAATAATTGAGGGCTCTCCCCTTCTTCAAATTCTTTCTACATCGCCTAGGATGTTTCAGCCCAGTCGAGTTATCTCTAAGGCCTCACTATCTCTTCTCTACTTTTGCAATTCTACTCCCTGTCGGTATCTTCCTACTCTTTTCCTTGAGCCATCTTGGTTAGGCCTCACCCTAACCCTTTTTGGGATACCGCAGCATGCTTTAATAGAATCTCTTTGCTCATAAGGAATCATGAACATCTGCATCCTGCACACTTCCATTCGGTTATTGGAATGGTCAATATTCAATTGTTATTCTTCTATTAATTACATGACTCTTTCAAAATGTAATCCAGGATTCTTATATACAAATAGGCCTTCTAGCTCTTTGCCCAACCTTCAACAATTATCAGTGTTGTGACTTCGTTCTTTTGACAAAGTTCTTACACAGTTCCTCCACTGGGAACTCATTTGGCATGCAACTCCCTTCTTGGATATCCATCGCTATCTATGATGGCCTCAAGCTCGAATTAGCTTCATCTTGTTAATAAGCATTCTTTAAGGGACATAGACATACCTTTCTAGTATGTATTCTAGATTATGCATTAACACATGTTCTAGGTTTTTTCTAACTTACATCCGTGATGTACTTAGCTATACTTATAATCATAAGCCTATGTGCAGTTGCCATAGGTATATTTTATAGCCCACATGCATCTTTACTGTTAAGATCAGTCAATTCAGATTCATTCACAATCGTTCTAGTATGATGCTCAAAGGCGTAATAATTTGTCTCTTATTATGACAAGAGAGAATCTTTTCTTAGTTACCCTTTCATCTAATTATATTCTTACTTCCTGAGGAAACATAATGCATTTCCCTCAGGCTATTATTTGGAATAGAACTTTCATGACTCCCTAGAATGGAGACAACTATGCCTCCATAGTATTCATTTAATCTGGACAAGAGCAATACTTGCTTCACATTTCACTCATCAGGGAAATCATATTGGGCCTCTAGTATACTTATACTCTTACATCATACATGTTCATTACTTGCACATTTAATATCATTCATACCTTACCGATATTAATAACAGGCTTCCTATTATGAAGCTTCACAATGTATTAAAATCATGCACTCAAGTACAATTGAACAGAACTAATTATTCATCATGATAGTTCACGCCTTTTCCTCACTTGACCACTGGTGATGACCACGATCCAAACTAAAAGGCACTTCAAATTTCATGATTTCGGGATTCATGTTGCAAGGAACTCTTGTTCCTCGATCCCCGAAATTTGAAAACTCGAAAGACCGAGGCTAAGGTTTTCTCGGCTCTTTTATTCACATGACCCTTCGCTCGGAACCTGGGCTCCACTGTTTCCCAAACTTATGATCGACGAGGGTCCTGCAACTTGGATCCCATGGTGCACATCTCTCTGCCAATCAATGATCCTAATCAAATCTTGGATTTCCACCTTTCGAGATTCTGGCAGAGTCTTCACCTCCTAACTCCTGATTTCGAATCCCCAAAATGTGTATGTGTCATATCAATGATCCACCGCTTGTCTCGATCCAATGACTTAGGTTGGATGTCAGGATTTCATGACATGCGAGTTCTCAAAGATCTGCCCATTGAATTCTAAACCTTCGACTCCCAAAGATCCAGTTACTCCAGATCTACGATTCAGATCATTCGCTAACCAACGGCCCTGATTGAATCAATGATTTACCTTGCACGAATTTGGGAAAGTCTTTGCTTCAATTTTACCAATAGCTAAAACCTCGAAGCTCTAGATCAACGACTCTCATTGATTCCAATCTAACGGATACTATTCCTCCTGAGTTTGTGAGTGATGAGAGGTTATCATCCTTATCTTTTCCACTGATCTACTAGATCTAACGGTTCACGGAATTTCAGTATTCCTCCCTCCGAGAATTCCACCGTCCATTCAGATTTTCAATGACTTCCAGCCACGAACTTCGCATCAACTCTTATGGAATCATCCTCTGTGTTCAACCTCCGAAGCTTTCAAACTTTAAAAAAATCTTGTTTCTATATGCACACCCTGTGCTCTATATGCACACTTGGCATACAAAATTTCCCCGCTATTTCTTCTGAGATTTTACTTTACTTATAGGACTAATATCATAGTCATAACTCATATGGATGTTACCCTCTCTTTATGGGAACAAACAACAAGGGCCACTCTTGGGAATTAGCAACAGTCTCAAAGGACTCCTCTTAATCTTGTTTAAACAGATTATCCTTGTTGCCAATTCTAACCATTATAGGTTAGATAGTCTGACCCTACATATTTTCATCAGTCCTCTCAATCATGAGGAGTTATATGCTTAGGGTTTAGTCTTTTAATAATGCAGTAATTATAACTTTCAAAGGATCCTACCAGTCCTTACTAGATTTCCTAAATCATGAAGGAGTTCTTCATGAGGATATTAATTCTTACCTAACCAGCCATCTCAATTGCAAGAGACTCTACCTCCCTTAGTAGGTAGCCATCGTCACACTATAACATAAAAACTCAGTTCATGTACCTTTTCTAGCTCGTGCAACTTCATAGAACAATTTATTCCACCTCTATTATTCATACTCAATTCTTATAAGTAATATTGATCAATGCATCCCTACTCCTATAAGAGTAGTTATCATTTTGACAAAGGAACAATATAAATCCTTTGCTGGAATTCCGTAGAAATTCCCAAATTACAGTTTCATTCTGTAGTTCTTCTCCTTGAAGAGAAAATGCAGATAACAATATCTCCTTACGCGACTCGTACATGAGACCAAGAAGGCCATGTTTTTTAACCATACTCTGATACCAATTTGTCACATACCCACCACAAAAAAAATAAAATTTTCGCTCTTCTTCAAGGGATAGAATCCCTGAATTCCTACAGGAGCCTAGCGTAGGCTAGCTCTTCCCTTATCCACCTCCATGTGATCGTTGGTTCTGAAAATAGGCCAAGCCAAGAGGCGCCTTTCACATTTCGCGACTCAACGATGTAAGAGAGTCAAGTATTTCAACTCTTCAAACCCCGAAACCCAAAATCTTACATTCGATGAGATCGACAGCTGCAAATCTCCCCCTGATCTGACGGTCCTGGCCATATCGAGATTTCAGTAACTGGGAGTTCGAAATGCAATGACCCAAACCACTAGTCACTCCATTCTCCAAACTCCGATAAGCGATTTCTAGTACGAGATCCAACGATACTCAACGATTAGGATCCAATGGTCCAGATCTTTTCAAAGTTTCATGAACCAAGAGTTCACGATGCAGTGACTCCAAATCTCTTGTCACTCCAATCCCCGAATTCCGATATGGGATTTCCTCTATGATATCAATGACCCTTGTTGATATGGATATGATAGTCACTATCCCTCCTGAGCTTAAGGGTGTTGAAAGACACTCAGTCTTAATCGTACGTCGGGGTTTCATATACTGGGTTTTCACGACTTGTGAAGATGAGGGGTCTTGCCCTCTAGTTTCCCAGATGCCGAAACACCGAAACTTATTCACACTAAACCAACTCATCCACAGAGCACATCGAGGTTTCGTATACCAGGATTTCATGACTTGTGAAGATGAGGGGTCTTTCCCTCTGGTTTCCTGTGTGATGAAACACCGAAATTTATTCATTGTAAACCAACTCTTCCATAGAGCGCATCGGGGTTTCATATACTGGGATTTCATGACTTGTGAAGATGAGGGGTCTTGTCCTCTGGTTTCCCGGATGCTGAAACACTGACCGAAAGTCACATGTCTTGTGCCGATGGATATTTTTGAATACTTCCAGACTTTTAGTAATCCGTCGAGTCCACTCTCCTTCCTATGCAAGGGTTAAGATCTACGGTCCTCGTTCCCATCGCTACTTGCAAAGGTTGAAGGGGTCAAGGTATTAACACCTTCGTTCCTTCCTCCAATCTAACGGTCAGTACAGACCTTAGATCCTTCGAAAGGATCTTGTCCTTTCATCTAGAAAATGAAAGGGTACTCTCTTTCAGTATTTGAAACTCGCTGTACTTCCTGAGCTTCGTCAGCTATGGAGGACTAGAGAGCTCTGTGCTCTTTCTCCTGGACTTGACTCTTAGAAGAGTCTTCAGCACAACTATTGCGCTCCTTCATCAAGGGGTTCTGGGGTTCTATTTGATCCCAGAGAGCCTGTGCATATCTTCACTACCTCTCATGAGTTTAACAAATTCTATCCTTCAAGGGACTCAGAGACTAGGTGAGTAAACCATCATACATGCAACTATGCTTAAGGTCAACGAGCTCACAGCTCATGGCTCTAGCTTAAGACACTACAAAACTCAAGAGTTTATGAGAACAAGCCATGTATGAACCATATAATTCCTTACTTGCCTAATTATACATTCACACAGAAATAGAAGGGATACAGTATATCCATTAAGCATTCATTCGCATTCTTGAAGGCATACGCAGAATAACCAATTCATACACAGTTATGACTAAATTAAACAGGGTAGGAAATCACTTATCTATTACAGGATGTCGCCAACCAACTAACTGTGGGTGTTCATCCTTCCACCAGACCATAGGCCCAAAGGCATTCATTCTTAGCACTCTGGCCATCCCCGTGCCAAGCCATGATATTACCAGGGAATTATCACACTTCTCGAGGGTTCTTCCTCCGTTTCTGCTTCTGTTTGGGTTCTATTCCTTGTAACTCAGATCTTTCTCTCTCGGTTATGGCCTTGGAGAGGTTTCTTAGATGCTCCTTAGCATCAAGCTCGGGGCCTTCGATTCTTGACTCGCTAGAGAGATCTGCGCATCTCCCTTGTGAGATTACGCTCTCTTTTTTTTTTGTCTAGTGTCTCCTCTCTCGTGTGTATCCCTCTTACCCTGTAAGGTTTTTTCCGACCTATCCTGTTCCTTCTTTTAGAAGGAAGATCAGGTCTACAGGTCACTGGGGTACTTTGGGCTAACAAACCATGTTTCCATTTATGGGGGTGGTTGATTGTTCAACCACCAGTCCTTTCTTCATCAACTAATATCTTTCCTTGGGATCCGAAGGAGGTTGTCATCCTCATCAAGGGAAATTTGGGGTTATTTGTCATAATGAACCCTCTCTTATAGTTTTCAAATTCTTTCTCTAGTGATATCATGGCTAGTACTTTCAAGGCTTCAACCCCACAGTCAGTCATTGGCAACTCAAACAATAATACATTTACAGTGTCCTCATGCATTAACATGGTAATTTCTATTTTATGATTAATTACAAATTGGGGGAAACAGGGTGTTACAATTCCCTCCCCCTTAAAGGAACACCGTCTTCGGTGTTCTTTCTCAAAAACACCTATCATGCCTTTCTCATTCAACCACTTCAAAAGTCTTGACCTTCATCCTCTGTCAGGTCCTCTTTTAGGATCTTATTCTTCATCATCTTCCTTCAATAATTCTTGGACAATAAGAACATTAATCACAATTTTGTGTGAAAACATCTTACCGTTGTTCAAAATTCAAAAGGAAATTGTCACACTTCTTAGCACAATACTTATTTGTGTAGTTTGTGGATCTGTATCCACATGGTAGTTTTTTAATCCATGCTCATCGCTTTCCTTGAAGTACCGATTGGGTGCATGATTCCAATTCAATATTTCACAAGAGCTATCATGATTTCATCTT
>JASDQU010437327.1:15184-26589 GCA_032191745.1 Picea mariana | reverse complement strand
GTTCAAAATTCAAAAGGAAATTGTCACACTTCTTAGCACAATACTTATTTGTGTAGTTTGTGGATCTGTATCCACATGGTAGTTTTTTAATCCATGCTCATCGCTTTCCTTGAAGTACCGATTGGGTGCATGATTCCAATTCAATATTTCACAAGAGCTATCATGATTTCATCTTCCTTTCCAAGTTTTTTCTGCACGAGAAACTACCCACTGTGTACATGATTCCAATATTTTGCAAGAATTATTAAGGTCTCCTCTTCCTTGCGGTCACTCACCCTCTAGGCCCAGGCTCAGGCATCCCCTTCACTGTTATACAGTCCCTCGGGCGATCCATCTTTCCCTGCCAAGGTTTTCTCGCACAGGAAAATTTTAGAGACTCTATCAAGTCTTATAGTCGAGGTGTCCCTTAGACTTGCTCTGCCGAGGCATACCTCTGGTTTGTTTTACCTCAACACAATAATTTTCAGGCGATCATGGCTTATCATGGGGTTTTCATGGCTCAATAGTAGCCATGTTCATCATCTTTGACTTTGACAGCCCTATCTATCCTTTTTGGACATGTCTTTTCTTCTCACCTGTATCACAGGTATACAAAATTCATGAGACATCAATATAAATTCTAACTTTCATAATTTTATTGCAAATATGTCACCCACAGATTTTCCAATATCACGATTTGTTTTCATACTTTTTCTGCACAGGAACCAGATCCATAATCATGGGACTTTCCTTCCCATAACGGTTTGGCTCAATAGGCAATTGGCCTTCCTTATGGGCTTACAATGCTGCCATATCCAAGACCCCTTTTCTTCCCGCACTTTCAACTTCAATCGGCCAAACAACTTGTTAGATTTTCCATGCATATACATTTTGTTGCACCTTTACAACATCGTCACAACAATTTCAGAATTGTGCATACATAACAATTAAATTACTTTCTCAAAAAGGAAATACCATTCCTTGCAGTTTGGCTCAGCAAGCAATCGGTCTTACTTATGGACTTATAACACTGCCATATCCAAGACCCTTTCCTCCTTGCAATTTCATTCTTTACATAGCCAAACAATTGTTAGTTTTTCGTGTACATTACCTTTTTCAAAAATCAAGTATACTAATAGTCCAGGTCATTTCATCTATTCAAGGATTCAAAGTGAAAGGATACATCATCCCTTACCTATGCATCATTCCAGCCTACCAAATTTTCAAAATGTGATTCAGATATCAATTGATTTTAATGAATGCGCCAACATTTTTGGCCACATTCATACCCAATGGATCCTTGCATTGATTTCAAGTTTGTCACACTTTATGAAATGTTCTTGGCCATGGTGTGTTGTAACCTAACCAACTTCTCCACCACATGGCCTATTCATTGTCATTCATTCTTACAACAGGACCATGCTTCCTGCTATAGGCTGATCACAACCCCAAATCGGTATACCAGAACTCAATGTTTCACATGAATTCTTTTAAGAACTCCTTGATTGGTCAATGCATTCATGACATATCGGTTCATGAATTCTCCCAATGGTTACAAACAATGTTTACTACAAGAGGTTTATACCTCCATTATTCAAGTTCTCCTTCCTGAATCATACCTTACTTGGGTTCCAAGGCATACAACTACCTTTCAAAGTTCATGCATAACACTAAGACAATAAAATATTTCAGAAGGGGTTCTTANCAAATCCCTTCATACCTTGTGCCACATAGGCATGAATATCTTTATACCGGTTCTTGGCTGCTAGCACTCTCTTTCTGATCTCTACCTCATCAACAGTGCTTTAGCCGGATTTTCACAGTCCTGTCAGCAATCTTTCAACTGCAGCCTCCCCATGGTCACTCTCTACTTGAGGTTGTTCATTATTGGCAACTGTCTTTCTCAACAGTTCCAATCTTATTTATTTCTACACATGACATACACCATAGGCACATTAGTTGTCATGTAAATTAAAATGAAAGTACCATAGCATTTAAATTAAAAAAATATTTTCAGACATGTCCCAACATATCCGTATGTACTTCATCACACTATCCTTAATGTTTTCATGAGTGCAACACAACAATTCTCAATCGTTTTCAAAGTATTACAACCATCATCACTATGGTGTCAAAACATTTTTCGTTCATCAATGTACTAGCTTTCTCATCACATAGAAAGCATAATGCACAATAAGGAAAGAATTGAGGGCTCTCCCCTTCTTCAAATTCTTTCTACATCGCCTGGGACTTTTCAGCCCAGGCGAGTTATCTCTAAGGCCTCACTATCTCTTCTCTTCTTTTTCAATTCTACTGCATGTCGGGATCTTCCTACTCTTTTCCTTGAGCCACTTTGGTTAGGCCTCACCCTAACCCTTTTTGCGATACCGCAACATGCTTTAATAGAATCTCTTTGCTCATAAGGAATCATGAACATGTTCATCCTGCACACTTCCATTCGGTTATCGGAATGGTCAATATTGAGGTTTTGGTGTTCTATTAATTACATGATTCTTTCAAAATGTAATTCAGGATTCTTATATACGGATGGGCCTTGTAGCCCATTGTCCACCCTTCAACAATTATCAGGGTTCTGACTGTTATTCTGACAAAGTCCTTACACAGTTCCTCCATCAGGAACTCATTCGGCATGCAACTCCCTTGTTTCATATCCACCACTATCTGTGATGGCCTCAATCTCGAATTAGCTTCAGCTTGTTAATAAGCATTCTTTAAGGGACATAGACATACATTTCTAGTATGTATTCCAAATTATGCATCAACACATGTTCTAGGTTTTTTCTAACTTACATACACGATGTACTTATCTATACTCATAATCATAAGCCTGTGTGCAGTTGCCATAGGTATATTTTACAGCTCACAAGCATCTTTACTGTTAAGATCAGTCAATTCAGTTTCATTCACAATCATTCTCATGTGATGCTCAAAGGCGTAATCATTTGTCTCTTATTATGACAACAGAGAATCTTTGCTTATTTACCCTTTCATTTAATTATATTGGTACTTCCTGAGGAAATGGAATACATTCCCCTCAAGATATTATTTGGAACATAACTTTCATGACTCCCCAGAATGGAGTCAACTATGCCTCCATAGTATTCATTTAATCTGGAGAAGAGCAATACTTTCTTCATGTTTCACTCATCAGGGAAATCATATTGGGCCTTTAGTATACTTATACTCTTACATCATACATGTGCATTACTTGCACGTTTAATATCATTCATACCTTACACTAAGGCCTCACTATCTCTAAGGCCTCACTATCTCTTCTCTACTTTTGCCATTCTACTCCCTGTTGGGATCTTCCTTCTCTTTTCCTTGAGCCACCTTGGTTAGGCCTCACCCTAACCATTTTTTAGATACCGCAACATGCTTTAATAGAACCTCTTTTCTCATAAGTAATCATGAACATGTGCATCCTGCACACTTCCATTCGGTTATTAGAATGGTCAGTATTCAATTGTTAGTCTTATATTAATTACATGATTCTTTCAAAATGTAATCAAGGATTCTTATATACGAACAGGCCTTGCAGCCCATTGTCCAACCTTCAACATTTATCAGTGTTGTGACTCTGTTCTTCTGACAAATTCCTTACACAGTTCCTTCACTGGGAACTCATTTGGCATGAAAATCCCTTGTTGCATATCCATCACTATCTCTAATGGCGTCAAGCTCGAATTAGCTTCAGCTTGTTAATAATCATTCTTTAAGGGACATAGACATACCTTTCTGGTATGTATTCCAGATTATGCATCAACTCATGTTCTAGGTTTTTGCTAACTTGCATCCATGATGTACTTAGCTATACTCATAATCATAAGCCTGTGTGCAGTTACCATAGGTATATTTTATAGCCCACATGCATCTTAACTGTTAAGATCAATTAATTCAGATTCATTCACAATCCTTCTAGTGCAATGCTCAAAGGCATAATCATTTGTCTCTTATTATGACAACAGGGAATCTTTGCTCATTTACCCTTTCATCTAATTATATTGGTACCTCCTGAGGAAACGAAATACATTCCCTTGAGGCTATTATTTGGAACAAAACTTTCATGACTCCCTAGAATGGAGTCAGCTATGCCTCCATAGTATTCATTTAATCTAGACAAGAGCAATACTTGCTTCACGTTTCACTCATCAGAGCAATCATAATGGGCCTCTAGTATACTTATACTCTTACGTCATACATGTGCATTACTTGAATGTTTAATATCATTCATACCTTACTGATATTAATATTAGGATTCCTATTATGAAGCTTCACAATGCATTAAACTCATGCACTCAAGTACAATTGAACACAGCTAAGTATTCATCATGCTAGTTCACGCCTTCTCCTCATGCGACCACCGGTGGTGACCACGATCTGAACTAAAAGGTGCTTCACATTTTGTGATTTTGAGATTCCTGTTGCAAGGAACTCTCATTCCTCGATCCCCAAAATCCAAAAACCCAAAGACAGAGGATAAGTTTTTCTCAGCTCTTTTATTCACATGACCCTTCGCTCGGAACCTGGGGTCCACTGTTTCCCAAAATTCTGATCCACAAGGGTCCTACAACCTGGATCCCATGGTCCAGATCTCTCTACCAATCAACAGTCCTAATCAAATCTTGGATTTCCACATTTTAGGATTCTAGTAGAGTCTTCACGTCCTAACTCCCAATTTCGAATCCCCAAAATGTGTATGCATCATATCAATGATCCACCACCTGTCTGGATCCAATGAACCAGGTTGGATGTCAGAATTTCATGACATGTGAGTTCTCAAAACTCTGCCCGTTGACTTCTAAACCTCTGACTCCTGAAGATCCGATTACACTGTATCTACGATTCAGGTCATCCTCTAACGAACGACCTTGATTGAATCAATGATTTAACTTGCGCGACTTTGGGAAAGTCCTCGCTTCTATTTTCCCAATAGATGAAACCTCGAACCTATAGATCAACGAATATCATTGATTCCAATCTAACAGATACTATTCCTCCTGAGTTTGTGAGTGATGAAAGGTTATCATCCTTATCTTTTCTATTGATCCACTAGATCTAACGGTTCACGAAATTTCGGTATTCCTCCCTCTGAGAATTCCACCATCTGTTCATATTTTCAATGACTTCCAGCCATGAAATTGGCATCAACTCTTCTGGAATCATCCTTTGTGTTCAACCTCTAGAGATTTCAAACTTTAACACAAGCTTTCTTCTATATGCACTCCCTGTGCTCTATATGCACACTCGGCATACAAAATTTCCCCGCTATCTCTTCTGAGATTTTAATTTACTTACAGGACTAATCTCATAGTCATAACTCATACGGATGTTACCCTCTCTTTATGGAAACAACCAACAAGGGTCACTCTTGGGAATTAGCAACAGTCCCAAAGGACTCCTCTTAATCTTGTTTAAAAAGATTATCCTTGTTACCGATTCTAACCATTATAGGTCAGATAATTTGACCCTACATAATTTCATCAATCCTATGAATTGTGAGGAGTTATATGCTCAGGGTTTAGTCTTTTAATAATTCAATAATTATGACTTTCTAAGGATCCTGCCAGTCCTTACTAGATTTCCTAAATCATGAAGGAGTTCTTCATGAGGATCTTAATTCTTACCTAACCGACCATCTCAATTGCAAGAGACTCTACCTGCTTTAGTAGGTAGCCATCCTCACACTATAACAGAACAACTCAGTTCATGTCCCTTTTCTGGCTCATTCAGCTTCATAGCACAATTTATTCCACCTCTGTTATTCATACTCAGGTCTTATCAGTAATATTGATTAGTGCATCCCTACTCTTATAAGAGTAGTTATCATTTTGACAAATGAACAATATAATTCCTTTGCTTGAATTCCGTAGAAATTCCCAAACTACAGTTTCATTCTGCAGTCCCTCTCCTTGAAGAGAAAATGTAGATAACAATATCTCCTTATGCAACTCATACATGAGCCCAAGCAGGCCAAGTTTTTTAACCATGCTCTGATACCAATTTGTCACATACCCACCACGGAAAAAATAAAATTTTCTCTCTTCTTCAAGGGATAGAATGCCTGAATTCCTATGGGAGCCTAGCGTAGGCTAGCTCTTCCCTTATCCACCTCCATGTGATCGTTGGTTATGAACACAGGCCAAGACAAGAGGTGCCATTCACATTTCGTGACTCAGCGATGTAAGAGATTCAAGTCTTTCAACTCTTCAAACACTGAAACCCGAAATGTTACCTTCGATGAGATCGATGGCTGTGAATATCCCCCTGATCTGACAGTCTAGGACGTATCGGGATTTCGATAACAGGGAGTTCAAAATGAAATGACACAAACCATTGGTCACTCCATTCCCTGAACTTTGATATGTGAGTTCTTGTATGAGATCCAACGATCCTCAATGATTAGGATCCAACGGTCCAGATCTTTCCAGAGTTTCGTAAACCAGGAGTTTATGATGCAGCGAGTCCAAATCTATTGTCACTCCAATCCACGAATTCCAATATGGGATTTCGTGTATGATATCAATGACCCTCGTTGATCTGGATATGATGGTCACTATCCCTCCTTAGCTTAAGGGTGTTGAAATACACTCATTCTTAATCATGCGTTGGGGTTTCGTATACCGAGATTTCACGACTTGCAAAGATGAGGGGTCCTTCCCTCTGGTTTCCTGGATGTTGAAACACTGAAACTTATTCACACTAAACCAACTCATCCACAGAGCGCATTGGGGTTTCATATACCAGGATTTCGCAACTTGTGAAGACAAGGGGTCTTGCCCTTTGGTTTCCCATGTGACGAAACACCGAAATTTATTCATTGTAAACTAGCTCATCCATAGAGCGCATAAGGGTTTTGTATACCAGGATTTCATGACTTGCAAAGATGAGGGGTCTTGTCCTCTAGTTTCCCGGATGCCAAAACACCAATAGAAAACCACGTGTCCTATGCCGATATATGGTTCTAAATACTTATGTAATTTTAGGACTTTGTTGAGTCCACTCTCCTACGTATGCAAGGGTTAATATTGACGGTCAATAGAGCTCCGATAGGTCCTTCTATCTAAGGTCGTCGTTCCCATCGCTACTTGCGAAGGCTGAAGGTGTCGAGGTACTAACGCCTTCATTCCTTCCTCTAATCTAACGGTCGGGACAGACCTTAGATCCCCCGAAAGGATCTCATCTGTTCATCTAGCAAATGAAAGGGTACTCTCTTTTAGTATTTGAAACTCGCTATCCTTCCAGAACTTCGTCAGCTATGGAGGACTTGAGAGCTTTGTGCTCTTTCTCCTCGACTTGACTCTTCGAAGAGTCTTCAACACAACTAATGTGCTCCTTCATCAAGGGGTTCTAAGGTTCTGTTTGATTGCAGAGAGCCTGTGCATATCTTCACTACCTCTCATGAGTTTAACAAACTCCATCCTCCAAGGGACTCAGAACGACCAGGTGAGTAAATCGTCATACATGCAACTACGCTTAAGGGAAATGAGCTCACAGTTCATGGCTCTAGCTTAAGACACTAAAAAAATCAAGAATTTATGAGAACAAGCCATGTATGAACCATATAATTCCTTACTTGCCTAATTATACAATCACACAGAAATAGAAAGGATACAGTATATCCATTAAGCATTCATTCACATTCATGAAGGCATACGCAGTATAACCAATTCATACATAGTTACGGCTAAATTACACAGGGTAGGAAATCTATTATCTATGACAGGTTGCCAACAACCAACTGAATATGGGTGTTCATCCTTATACCCGACCATAGGCCCAGAAGCATTCATTCTTAGCACTCTGTCCACCCCCGTGCCAAGCCATGATATCACCAGGGAATTCTCACACTTCTCGAGGGTTCTTCCTCTATTTTCGCTTCTGTTTGGGTCCTATTCTCTGTAACTCATATCTTTCTCTCTCGGTTATGGCCTTGGCGAGGTTTCTTAGATGCTCCTCAGCATGAAGCTCGTGGCCTTCCATTCGTGACTCACTGGAGAGCTCTGCGCATCTCCCTTGCGAGCTTACACTCTCTTTTTTTTTTTGTCTGGTGTCTCCTCTCCCGTGTGTATCCCTCTTACCCTAGAAGGTTTTTGCTGACCTATCTTGTTCCTTCTGTCAGAAGGAAGCTCAGGTCTGCAGGTCACTGCAGTGCTTCGGGCTGACAACCCATGTTTCCATTTATGGGAGTGGTTGATTGTTCAACCACCAGTCCTTTCTTCATCAACTGATATCTTTCCTTGGGATACGAAGGAGGTTGTCATCCTCATCAAGGGAAATTTGGGGTTATT
This sequence comes from Picea mariana, assembly GCA_032191745.1. Taxonomy (NCBI): domain Eukaryota; kingdom Viridiplantae; phylum Streptophyta; class Pinopsida; order Pinales; family Pinaceae; genus Picea; species Picea mariana. The sequence goes on along the minus strand of JASDQU010437327.1, from coordinate 18,298 downwards.
TGTCATAATGAACCCTCTCTTATAGTTTTCAAATTATTTCTCTAGTGATATCATGGCCAATACTTTCAAGGCTTCACCCCCACATTCAGTCATTGGAAACTCAAAAAATAATACATTTACATTGTCCTCATGCATTAGCATGGTAATTCCTATTTTATGATTAATTACAAATTGGGGGAAACATGGTGTTACAATTCCCTCCCCCTTAAAGGAACACTGTCGTCGGTGTTCTTTCTCAAAAACACCTATCATGCCTTTCTCATTCAACCACTTCAGAAGTCTTGACCTTCATCCTCGGTCAGGTCCTCTTTTAGGATCTTATTCTTCGTCATCTGCCTTCAATAATTCTTGGACAATAAGCACATTAATCATAATTTTGTGTGAAAACATCTTACCGTTGTTCAAAATTCAAAAGGAAATTGTCACATTTCTTATCACAATACTTATCATCGCTTTCCTTGACATACCCATTGGTTGCATGATTCCAATTCAATAGTTCACAAGAGCTATCATGATTTCATCTTCCTTTCCAAGGTTTTTTTGCAAGGGAAACCACCCATTGTGTGCATGATCCCAATAGTTTACAAGAATTATTAATGTCTCCTCTTCCTTGCAGTCACTCACCCTCCAGGCCCAGGCTCATGCATCCCCTTCACTGTTATACAGTCCCTCGGGCGATCCATCTTTCCCTGCCAAGGTTTTCTCGCACAGGAAAATTTTAGAGACTCTATCGAGTCTTACAGTCGAGGCGTCCCTTAGACTTGCTCTGCCAAGGTGTACCTCTGGCTTGTGTTACCTCAACACAAAAATTTTAAGGTGATCATGGCTTATCATGGGGTTTTCATGGCTCAGTAGTAGCCATGTTCATCATCTTCAGCTATGACAGTCCTCATCTGTCCTTTCTAGACATGTCTTTTCTTCTCACCTCTATCAAAGGTATACAAAATTCATGAGACATCATTATAAATTCTAACTTTCAGAATTTTATTGCAAATCTGTCACCCACAGATTTTCCAATCTCATGATTTGTTTTCATATTTGTTCTGCATAGGAACCAGATTCATAATTATGGGACTATCCTTCCCATAATGGTTTGGCTCAATAGGCAATCGACCTTCCTTATGGGATTACAATGCATCCATATCCCATACCCCTTTGCTTCCTACACTTTCAACTTCAATCGGCCAAACAACTTGTTAGATTTTCCATGCATATACATTTTATTGCACCTTTACAACATCGTCACAACAATTTCATAATTGTGCATACTTAACAATTAAATTACTTTCTCAAAAAGCAAAATACCATTCCTTGCAGTTTGGCTCAACAGGCAATCGGTCTTACTTATGGACTTACAACACTTCCATATCCAAGACCCTTTCCTCCCTACAATTTCATTCTTTACACAACCAAACAATTGTTAGTTTTTTGTGTACATTACGTTTTTCGAAAATCAAGTATACTAACAGTCTAGGTCAGCTCATCTATTCAAGGATTCAAAGCGAAAGGATACATCATCCCTTACCTATGCATCATTCCAGCCTACCAACTTTTTAAAATGTGATTCAGATATCAATTGATTTTACTGAATGCGCCAACATTTGTGGCCACATTCATACCCAATGCACCCTTGCATTGATTTCAAGTTTGTCACACTTTATGACAGGTTTTTGGCCATGGTGCGTTGGAACCTAACCAACCTCTCCACCACATGGCCTATTCATTTTCATTCATTCTTACAATAGGACCATTCTTCCTACTATAGGCTGATCATGACCCCAAATTAGTATACCAGAACTCAATGTTTCAAATGAATGATTTTAAGCACTCCTTCATTGGTCAATGCATTCATGACATATCGGTTCATGAATTCTCCAAATGGTTAGAAACAATGTTTACTACCAGAGGTTTATACCTCCATTATTCAAGTTCTCTTTCCCGAATCATACCTTGCTTGGGTATCCAAGGCATACAACTGCCTTTCAAAGTTCATGCATAACACTAAGACAATAAAATATTTCAGAAGTGGTTCTTACCAAATCCCTTCATACCTTGTGCCACATAGATAGGAATATATTTATATCAGTTCTTGGCTGCTAGCGCTCTCTTTCTGATCTCTACCTCATTAACAGTTTTTTAGCGGGACTTTCACAATCCTGTCAACAATCTTTCAATCGTAGCCTCCCCATGGTCACCATCTACTTGAGGTTGTTCATTATTGGCAACTATCTTTCTCAACAGTTCCAATCTTATTTATTTCTACACATGACATACACCATAGGCACATTAGTCGTCATGTAAATTAAAATGAAAGTACCATAGCATTTAAATTAATAAATTATTTTCAGACATGTCCTAGCATATCCATATGTACTTCATTGAACTATCCTTAATGTTTTCATGAGTGCAACACAATAGTTCTCAATTTTTTTACCAGTATTACAACCATCATCACTATGGTGTCAAAACATTTCTGTTCATCAATGTACTAGCTTTCTCATCCCATAGAAAACATAATGCACAACAAGGAAAGAATTGAGGGCTCTCCCCTTCTTCAAATTCTTTCTACATCGCCTGGGACTTTTCATCCCAGGCGAGTTATCTCTAAGGCCTCACTATCTCTTCTCTACTTTTGCAATTCTACTCCATGTCAGGATCTTCCTACTCTTTTCCTTGAGTCGCTTTGGTTAGTCCTCACCCTAACCCTTTTTGGGATACCACATCATGCTTTAATAGAAACTCTTTTCTCATAAGGAATCATGAACATGTGCATCCTGCACACTTCCATTCGGTTATAGGAATGGTCAATATTCAGTTGTTAGTCTTCTATTAATTACATGATTCTTTCAAAATGTAATCCAAGATTCTTATATATGGACGGGCCTTGTAGCCCTTTGTCCAACCTTCAACAATTATCAGGGTTGTGACTCTATTCTTCTGACAAATTCCTTACATAGTTCCTCCACCGGGAACTCATTCGGCATGAAAATCCCTTGTTTCATATCCATCACTATCTGTGATGGCCTCAAGCTTGAATTAGCTTCAGCTTGTTAATAAGCATTCTTTAAGGGACATAGACATACCTTTCTAGTATGTATTCCAAATTATGCATCA
>JASDQU010437326.1:45678-56528 GCA_032191745.1 Picea mariana | reverse complement strand
TTAGTTTTTTAAATTTTTCTTTATTCTTTTTTAGTATAATTTTGCTTTTTCTTTTTAATTTCAATTTTTTTAGTTTTTAGTTTTAAATTTTTCTTAAAAAATAAAAATTGGGTTAGAGTTTTTGTTTCTAAAAATGGATGTTTTTAAAAATAAAAATAAAAACTAACTTGAGAAAAAAAAAATTCAATTTATTTATTTTTTTAATGTAAATTTTAAAAAATAAAAAATAAAAATCTAAGTAATGATTTGGGAGTCGATTTTGAGTTGTTTATCGACAATGGTGTCAGTTGTCAAGGGCACGCTTTCAATTAACTTATAATTTCAACTTCTAAAAAAATAATGTTATTAGTAGCTTCGCGTTTTGATTCGAGGGTAAATTTTAAATTTGTTTTCCACAATGACATCAATTGTCAACACGACTAGTCTGATTTTAACCACTGTAAAAAAAAAGGTGCTACTGGTAGCACCACTTTTTTATTTAGGGGAAAAAATAGTCACTCTAGAAAAATGAGAACTATGGAAAGTTCTCGTTAAGTTGGTAACTTTGTTCTCACTGAAAGCACCAGAGAAACTCAACTAATAGACAACAATGGATTGATATAAGTTTTTCCTCCTTCTCTTAAAGAGAGGAATCTGAGACTGTGGTATCGAGTTACCCTCTGGCTTCCACTTTCACCCATAATAACCTGAGTTGATCTAGATCACTCTAGCCCTGAGATTGTCATATATGTTCATAATGGCTCTAGAGGTGATTAAGTACGACGACATTGTCATCCCACCAAAACCCTTCAACTAAATCGATGTTGGATCTTGAAGCCATATCATCATTATTTTGAATGTCATCTCCCAACAATAGATGTATACCTTTCTGATTTGAATTCATATGTATTGTTCCATCTCCATCTGTACCGGCTCTTGTCTGGCCACCCGGAGTAGCTGCATTTCTCATGTTGATGTGTAGACCTCTTGCAAACCCACTAAGGATTCATTAGTTCCCACACTCATCCCTACATGTGGAAGAGGACTGTCCATCTGATTTAAATGTGTTATGTTTTCTTGGAATTCTCCTGGTCCCACTTCCTCCCATAACCTTCGAGTTTCTTTAGGGTTTTGTCCCACCTCCACGTTAGCTATGAAGTTTACCAATGAGTTAGCCTTTCTTCTGACATGACTTGGAATAATGGTTGAGGTGCCATGGATGACAAGAGCCACCTAGAAGAGACTAGATGACAAAAGCCATTCATCGAGACTTAGTCTGGAGGCGATCCGTTTATGATTTTCCTTAGCATTGAAATTAGGATTTGTAAATCCCCTTCTACTATGAGCGTTGTGTACCCATTCTTTGTTGCCACTTACATTCCTGAGAGGATTCCTACAAGCTTGACCCCATTGTTTGTGTTATTCCCAATTTTGGTGGAAAAGTGGCTTACGATTCACCCCGAGGTATCCCAGAAGAGGCCGTTGACTCCTACTAGGCCATGATTTCCCTTAGAGGCCTTGTCGAAGTTCAATTTCAGGAATCTTGGTGGGGGTCTCCCAACTCTCCCTTATTTTATTTTTCTGGGTGCAAGTGGTTGATGGATGGATTGGGAGCTTACTTTGTTGGATGTTCCAGTTCCTAAAAATCTCGCTTTCGTTCCCCATTGCGAGCCAATATTTCGTCTTCTAGGGGACCATGGCTATAGTTTCTAGAATGTTAGAGATGATTCCTTGCCAGATCTGGTCCAGATGGAGATGTTGGTGTTGGAATATCCTTTTATTTCATGTCTTCCATAGATTCCAAAAAAGAAATCTCAGGAAAAGAGTCCACACTCTATTGAGAATTTGATTCTGGTAAAGATCCACTCTCCACTCTTTTATTGTTTTTATTATGTCATGTATTGTTTTATCTAAAGTGTAAAATAGAAGGGCTCCTTGATCCGATATATACGAAGCAAATCTACAGGACCTTAGGAGATGGTTCAGAGTCTCCCCCTCCTAGTAGCACATTAGGAAAATCCTCTATTTATAATTCTATCCTAGTTTAAATATTTTTTATTGACCACTAGCCACAAAAAGGTGGTGATTTTGGGCCACCGATGAGAATTCCACACTTTGTTCCAAACTGGAATTTTGAGTGTATCCAAGGTCCCCATGGTTTCCCTGTATGCCTCTTTAACTCTGAAATTACTGTCTCCCTTTTTACCCCAACGTAAAATGTCTTGTCCCTTACGCACTAGAGGAGGGGGAATTCTTAGAATGTCTTCCATGGTATGGAATGAGGCCCCATCCCATTCAATTGGTTTCTCCAAGTTTTCTCCATTCCATTGTCTGGTTATTGAGTCTCTTCCCAATATTGGAAAACCTTCGTCCACCCTATCCCTATCATCTTCTCTTGGATTTCGGTGAGAGTTTATTTCAACCTAAGAGTTGGTGGTTGCTCCCATGCATCCTCCAAAAATAGGGTTGACCTGCCATCATGAATTTCCCAAAAGCTCTACTTTTGCACCAGGTCTCAATTCTTCCATGCATAGTTCCATATCATCGATCCTGGTCGGGTGCCATCTAATCTTATCAATTCCTTTGGGGATTTTTCCCTGAAATATTTTTCATGCCATATTTTATCCCATAGAGTCTCGGGGATTTCAATCCACCTTCAGAAATATTTTTCCACTAGCGCCTAACCCATTTTGAAAGAGTATTTAAGACCCATACCCCCTTGAGATTTTGGGACACATAATTTCTCCCAGGCTTCCAGATCCCATTTCTTCTCTCTTTTGGTACCTCCCCATAGTAAATTCCTTTGAATAGCTCAGATTTTCTGTAGTATGTTAGTAAGAGCTGCAAGAATAGAAAAAATAAAAATAGGCATAGCCATTAAAACCGATTTTATTGGGAGAATTATTCCTGGTAGAGTTAGGAACCTGTGAGTCTAGTAATTTAGGCGATATTCAATTTTAGTCAAGAGCTCTTTCCAATCGGGATTTCAAAGAGCCTTGTCCAAGAGAGGGGCCTTGATATATTTCAAGGGTAGGGAGGCTCTTTGAAAGCCCATTATTCTAGAAATGCAATGTTGAATTAATATTAGGGTGTTGAAAAAGAAAAATTTGGGTTTATCCAGGTTGAGCTGCATGCTTGGGGCTTTCATGAAAATATATAGGATTCTCTTGAGAACTTTGGCTTCCTTCATTGTGGGTCTACCCAAGAGTAGGGTGTCCTCCACAAATTGGAGGTGCGATAGAGGGGCAGTCCGGGGGTTGAGATATAGACCCTTGATGTATCCTTTCGAAAGGGCTTGCTTCAAAAACTGCCTCAGTCCTTTGGTGAGAATAATAAAGAGGTAGGGGGACCTGGGACAGAGGGTCCCCCTACCTTATCCCTCTTGAATATTTGAAAGTTGGGGACGAAGATCCATCGAAAAGAATAGAATAGAAGGTAGAGGATATCAGGTTGTGGATTCAGGAAATCCATGAGGGGTCAAAACCAAAGGCCCCCAATATTTCTTTCAGGAAGTTCCAATTAATTTTGTCATAGGATTTGGCTAGGTCAAGCTTTAAAATCATTCATGTTTTTCTACTTGTTTTTGGAGAGTGAATAACTTCATGGGTGACGATTATCCCATCAATAATTTGGTGACCTTCCACAAATCCACCTTTCTCAGGAGAAATGATTTCCTGAAGGATAGGCTTGAGTTTGTTGGCTAGGATTTTAGTAATAATTTTGTAAATTACATTGCATAAAGAGATAGGTATGAACTTATCTGTAGATTTTTTTATTTTTTATTTTTTGGAATAAAGGTCAAGAAGGTGGCATTGAAAGCCTGTAGGACATATTTGGAAATCATGGACTCTTTTAAAACTCCGTAAAGGTATTTTCCAATAATGTTCCATCATGTGTGAAAGAATTTCATCATGAAGCCATCTGGGCCTAGCGCCTTCCCCTTTGGAATTTATTTGACTGTCTCTTCGACCTATGCCATGGTCACACTTCTCATAAGGCTACTATTGTGGGCTAGAGAGACCAATTTTGGGATTTCCCTCTTAATATAGATCATTGCCTCCCTTCTGTCCACATCTGGTTCAAAAAGCAAGTTACTATAGTGGCTTATCAAATTCTTTTCAATATCTTCATGCCCTTCTAGTGTCTCTCGTCCTTTCTCTTGAAGGGAATGTATCCTATTTTGGTTTCTTCTCTTGAGTAAGGAGTTATGGAAAAAGAATTGTTCTTGTCCCCCTCCTGCAACTAATGGATCCGATATTTCCGGCAGAACAAGATCTCTTATTGCTTGTCACGCTCATTTATCTCTAGACGGAGCCGAGTCTCCTTTCTCCAAGCTATGGGGAGTGACCTTCTTGGATAATTTTGTCCTAAACTCTCTCCATATCTACTTCTAGTTTTACTTTTTCTTCTTGGATATTCCCGAATACCTCTTTATTCCATCTCTTGAGGTAAGTTTTGATGTGCTTCAGTTTTTTCTGACATTGATACATCTTTGTTCAATGGAGGGTTTGATTATCCGACCACCATCATGAAATTTATGCATAAATTATGGGCGATGGGTCCAAAATTTTTCGAATCTGAAAGGATTAGGGTGAGGAGTTATAACACTTTCCCATCTCAAAGATATGGGCCAATTATCTGATCCATAAAAGGGTTGAATGTCAATAGATATGACTTGACTTGTTTGGTAGAAAGCTTCTGATACCATAAATATATCCAATCTTTCTACTATATGTTTTTTTCCTCCTCGCCTATTACTCAAAGTGTATCTTTCCCTTGACGAAAGAATGTCTATAAGACGGAGTTGATATACTAAATCCTTGAAGGTCTAGTTCTCAATGTTGGAAGATTGGTTGTTGTCATTGATGTCAACCCTAGTCATTGGTTGTAATCCTTGATGTTTGTTAGCACTCTATAATTTCTCAGGCTGAAGAAGAAATGAGCAGAGGTAACTACAAAACTGCTTTGGATTCAAGGATCTAGCCCTCCAAGAATTAGAGAGGGATCTCTCTGCATGATTTAGCTTTTTTTGGATTAGAATGTTAGGCTAGTTAGAAAGTACAAGGTTGTTTGTTTGTTTTGAATTGTTTGGTTGGAGCAGGGGAAAATGGGCCATTGGGAAAATGGAGTCATAGTTCATAATTGATCAAAAACTAGGTCTTAACAGGCTAATATTGCAGGGTAGGGTAGGAAAATTCATTGGATCTTCACGATTCAATGCATGGAAAAGATGGAACAGGTAAAGAAATCCAATTAAAAACAGAGCAACTAAGAATTCTGAGGTTAATCTTCAGTGGAAAACACATAAATTATTCCAAGAAAGTGGCAGAGGGTACATTTAAACCAATTCTGTCCTTTTATCTCCTTAAAATAATTCAGAATGTAGAAAACAGTATGGTAAACAAAAGAAAACAATTAACAGGGAGATTACTTCACCAATGAAACTGACAGAAGAATCCTGTAATGTTGCAACTGTATTACTGAAATTTGATCCATGGAGACTAAGTGAGATGATTTACAAAAGTTCCATCCTTCAAAAAGGTCCCAACTGATCAACCACAATACTCTGAAATCATAAGTATTTATAAGTTATCTACACTGTTCTTGTCATTAATGACAAGGATATAAATTAGGAAAATCTAAACTAACTATATATTTAATTATAATAATATAGAGATCATGTTGATCTACTTGTTTATTTATTACAAGTAGAGCATTTATGATATAGACATGATTAGGCAGTCAATTAACTTTACTAGGCAGTCAATTTCCTAAGCTTGTTTATTCATGCAGGGACAAAATTGGCGAAGGGGTGGAGAAGTGGAGGGTGAGGGAATGCAGGGCACAACAATAGATGGGTTAGCAAGGATAAGTGGATGGTGTAGCAAGAATATGGCTGAAGGATGATGAAAAATGGAGGGGGAAGCGAGGCGAGTCAGCAAGTCAAGAGATTTATCATGAGACCAACAAATGATATCTGAATCATCAGATTTCCTATAATTATATGACCCTAACATAGGCTCCACCTGGGGATGGCATCTCTTTCAAGAGGTGACAAGAACCACAAAACTATGAACACGCAGACCAGTGCTTTATCCGTTGGGTTGATCCCAAACTACAACCTTTTCTATCCAACATCCTTTGTGGTTGATCTTTAAGCAAAAAACTGATCTTATATTGAATCTAAACTGACAAAATATTTGAAAGATGCTCACAAACCTTAGCTTATTTTCACACTGCAACCCTGACTACTGAAAAGATGCTTACCTGGTAAGCTTATTTATGTACATATAATTCTATTCTAACTTGTTGAAATTTTGTTTAGTTAGGTAATGGAAAAATGCCAATGAAGCCAAACTATCAATTGATCCAATAGCTCATCTCTTTTACTATTTTTAACAAGCATCAAAACTAGAGCTTGCAAAGGCATAAGGAATCAATTTCCAACCTGATCTTCATAACATAAAGCTTTGGAACTGTGGAAAATCAAAGAGGCTCCAGGTATCAATTGACATTCTGAAAAGAAGAGATCCTCCATATATGTAGTTATAGGGTCATGATGGAAATGACCTATTCCTTGATATTCAAATTCAGCCAAATCAAGGTCATGACTGGGAACTTCACATATGTTATATGTGTCATCATACAACTTTTGATTTAACTGCAGATTTTTATATGGCTTTTGAAATGACACCCCAGCTGAACCAAACTAGGAAATTGACTGCCTAATCATGTCTATATCATAAATGCTTTTAATCCCACAACTAGAAAATTGAACATGAATCTGACTACACAGATCATCCAACACATCAGCTACTGGGTCTTGTAGAAGCTGAAATGATTGTTGAATTGGTTGCAATAATTCTAATGTGACTACATGATTTTACATAGGTTTACCAATCCTTGATTCAAAGATATTAACAACATTTTCCTTCAAAAACTGAAATGAATTAAAGCTTAATGGTACATAATTATACTGCATCAATTCATCTGTGGTTTGACAATCAATGTAACTCAGGGGATGCAATCCTGGATCTAGAATAGCTTCCATGTCATCAATGACATTATCAACTGACTCATTAGAACATTCTCCATCCCTACTACTGACAACTTGCTTACAGTTTTCTCTCAGAAATTGAAATGAAGAAAAACATAAGGGAAAAGACTTTCCACTTACTCTGAGAATTTTTTTACTTTCCTCATTGCTGTCATAATTAATATGCACAGGCTGATTGTCATATTTGAGTTGTAACTGAGCTTCCTTCTCCCAAAAACATGCTAATGGTTGCTTTGAACAGTCAGCATTGATTTCAATCATATAATCATCATCATATTGATCATACTCGGGTAGATCATCCAGGTAATAAAAGTCATCAATCATACACATCAGATCAGTTGATTACTCCTCTACAAGATGATTTTGAATTTCATCATTGACCATGTTGTGAAGTGAATACATAAAATAATCATTTTCTGATCTATTATACTAAGGGTGAGCTGCAAAATGCTTGGGAACAATGACCCTTTCTTTCTTTGTAACCAATGGAACATGATGCTTTTGGAAAGCAAGTTCATTTCTCATGATGACTTTCTACATCATTTCCTTCATTGTGTTGGTCAGAATGTCTAGTTTTTTTTGCTTCTGAAGATTTCAGCTGCACCTTTGTTATTTTCTTCCTTTCTTCTACCTTGATCTTTGACCTTTTGATCAGAAAATTAGCTTCCACGCTAATTTCATTGTCCTGCATCTCCTTGAGTGTAGTAGTGTTCCTTTCTTTCAACTGAAATTCCATCTCTGGATCAAAGGCATATGGGTAGTGTAAGAGAGCTAAACCAGGAGGAGGTTTTATATCAGCAGGCATTGAATTGTAAACGTGATTGAATCTAGATGAAAAGTGTTCCACTATTTCTCCTGGTGTTACCCATAATTTTGGTCGTCATGATGATGTATTGATTATGGTGCACTCAGGCTCTTCATTAGAACTTTCTCCTGAGAAAAGTTACTTTCTTCTCTTTCCAGAAATATGATTTTTAAGGAAGGTTCGCATGCTGCCAATACATTTGCCTGCGAGAATGCATGATTCTCGCAGGTTGCTTTAAGCCAGGATGTGAGAAGTTCGCACTGTGCATAACTGCTAGGGTGCGAACACTTTCTAAAGAAGGGAAAAAGATGAATTCTCGAAGCTTCTAGAAGGGAATCTTCTAGAAGGATGAGTTGGAATTCGAGTGGTTATCNGTTAGAAGCAAACAAGCAAGAGAGACATTGGAGAATTAGTGAAAGATTGTATGAAGGACTGAAGCTACAACAGCTAGGGAACTCCAGCAAGTTCATCAAAAGTGGTTGATCTTCTTCATGCAAGTGAGCAAGTGTGTGTGTCAAAGCTAAGGGCCATCGAAAGGAGTTTTGCAACATCAAGGCTCAGGTTGTAATCCATTCTTTCTATCAATTAATACAGTAATGTGTCCCTTTCCCATAAAGTTAATTGTACTTTAGTGTATAACTCCTTGATCATCTACATAGATTAATTATTGGATAGATTGAGCTTTCTTCACTTCGATTAGTTTGTATTGTCTTGATCTTGATGGTACGAGAGCATTGGAGCAAAGCAGGAACAACAATGACCAAAGGAAGCGATTACAAGGTATGTTCTTTAATCATGCCTCTTAGTATATTCAATAGTTAAATCTAGGGAAAGAGTATCATTCTGTCTTGATTTGTTCTAGATCCAGGTGGATCTAGGGAGATCGGTTTGTGTCCGCACTTACAGATTTATCCTATAACACCTGGTTGTATTTTCAAATGATCATATTCTTCTAAAATGAGAAAAAGATGTCTATTAATCTCCCATTTATTAAGGAAAAGTTTCACAAACTGATTGAACTCACAGATGCTTGCAGCTGACAAATTTTTGAACCATTTCTTAGCTCTACCTTGTAAAGAAAAATAAAAAAGCCTAATAAAGACATCATCTTATTCCACCTCAAAAAGGTCAAGATAAATTTCAAAACCTTGAATGTGTTTTTCAGCAGTGATGCTACCACATTCTCCATCAAACCTGGGAAGATATTTGTAATAATTTGCAGGGAAATCATGGAGTATAGAAGGTAAGACAAGAGGCTTGTATCTATTTGGGATTTTAACATCTGTAGGAGTATGTATAGGAACTGTAAAACTAGGCTTAATATTTTGAGGCTCATCATGTTGAACCTGATCGACATAAGTTTCAGTAGTATGGTCTTGACCATGATCAGAAAAGGGGAAGAAATAATTAAAAATAAAGCATATTATGTCTTGGATAAAATTCCAACTTGAATACCTGATATTTTCTGATTGTCTGATCATGTTTCAGGTTCTTCCTCCAGTGGAGTCTTTGAATTGAAACTTATTTGGAGTTGATTGGAGTCGCTAGGTGGATGATTCAGCCTTCTTGTGTCTGATCACTGTCCACCATCAGTAATCATATCTAGAACTTAATATGTTTTTTTGAGGAAGGTTCCCCAGTATGGTCGCCACTATGTTAGCACTCTGTAATTTCTCAAGCTGAAGAAGAAATGAGAAAAGGTAACTACAAAACCTCTTTGGAGTCAAGGATCTAGCCATCCAAGAATTAGAGAGGGATCTCTCTGTATGATTTAGATTTGTTTGGATTAGAATGCTAGGCTAGTTAGAAAGTACATGGTTTTTTATTTGTTTTGAATTGTTTGGTTTGAGTAGGGGAAAATGGAGTCATAGTTCAGAATTGATCAAAAACTAGGTCTTAACAGGCTAATATTGTAGGGCACGGTAGGCAAATTCACTGGATCTTCAATATTTAATGCATGGAAAATATGGGACAGGGAAAGAAATCCAATTAAAAACAGAGCAACTACAAATTATGAGGTTAATCTTCAATGGAAAACACAGAAATTATTTCAAGCAAGTGACAGAGGGTACATTTAAACCAATTATGTCCCTTTATCTCCTTAAAATAATCCAGAATGTAGAAAACAGTATGCTAAACATAAGAAAAAAATTAATAGGGAGATTACTTCACCAATGAAACTGACATAAGAATCATGTAATGTTGCAACTCTATCACTAAAATTTGTTCCATTGAGACTCTGTGAGTTGCTTTACAAAAGTTCCATCCTTCAAAAAGGTCCCAACTGATCAACCCACAATACTATGAAATCAGAAGTATTTATAAGTTATCTACATTGTTCTTGTCATTAATGACCAAGATATAAATTAGGAAAATCTAAACTAACTATATCTTTAATTATAATAATATAGAGATCATGCCGATCTACTCGGATTTCTGGTGTTTGATTTGATGGAGGTTGTTGATGATCTGTCTTCACTTATGTTGTGTTGTTGCTCTTTTGCTATTGACTATGGCCACCTCTGGCAGAATCAAGCATTGGAATCTAGAGACGATTGATTGCATGTTGATCTTATGTTACCAAGTATATCGAAGCCTCTGACACCTGGTATATTTTCCTTCATGAACTCTGTTGCAATCTGTTTCATTGAGTAGATTCGCCTCCCAAAATTTTGAAAACATAGGGTCCAAGGAAGTCTTATATTCTCCCAATATGAGATATCTGTGTAAAATATGGGGGAGGTTTTTGTAGATCATATTTTTCTGAGAAAACATCTCTCTTGATTTTTTGAAATTCATCTCCAGTTGTCCGAGATATGGGTTTGAAAAAGATGTGTCAAACAGGAAAATCTGGAATCCCAAAAAATAGGGATCAAATATGCTCTATGTTCCCCCAAACCATGGCACCTGTACAAAATATGAGATAGGTTATTGAATTTTGGCCTGTTTCAGAGAAAAACCTCTTTTGGTTTTTCAAAATGAGCCCTGGTTTGCCTGGAATCTACCTCG
>JASDQU010437326.1:13159-45349 GCA_032191745.1 Picea mariana | reverse complement strand
ATTTGCTTGGGATTTGTTCTTGAAAAAGGGTGGCTTAAAGCCTTTTTTCCTTTTCTCCTTCTTACCTTTCATCTTGTCATTCCAAGTCTTTTGGAATAATGGCCTCCCTCTTCTCTTCTCATAAACACGCCTTGCTCTCCTTATGGTCTCCTCTAAAGTCTTTGGGTTATCATATTGTATCTTTTCACTGTAGAAAGAGGGTAAACCAATTAAAAACATTTCGATTTTGACCTTTTCATCCTTTATGAAGTCCACATACTTCAGTAACTCAAATGACCTTTTCTCATACTCATCCATTGTCATGATTTCCAACTTGAGTTCAAAGAACTCTTTCGTCTTTCTCTCATAGTAATACTAAAACACATATTTCTCCTGGAAATATCCTTTGAACTGCCTCCATGAGACCTTCCTCTCATCAAGGTGTTTTGCTTGATTAAGTTGATCCCGCCACATGGTTTCCTTTCCTTGCAAGTGGTAGTTTGAAATTCTTGTTTCTAACCTAGAGGGATAATCATGCAAATGTAAATATTTCTTCATTTCCAGCAGCCAGGCCTCATCCTATTCTCCCTTCCTATGCTCACAATTGAAGGTAGGTGGCTTGATTTTCTTGATTTCACCTTGCAATATGTCTCCATCAGGCCTTCTCCTTTGTATCCTCATAGGGGACACACTTGGGTTGCTTCCTGGCCTTGAAATTGCATGAGCTCTCTTAGTGGATTACTCTGGGAAATGATGGCACCTACCCATGCTCCTTGAATTCCTGCAATTCCCATGTTCATCCTTTTTACTATGGTATCTGGATGATGTCACTTGCCTAGCACTAACTGCTTGCTTTGTGCCAGAATATTTATTGCTTTCCTCTGCAACATGTTCAAGCTCTTAAGTATCTCTTCCCGATCCTTCATAATATTCTCATTATCTTCCCTATAACTCTGCATTTCTCTCTGTAGGCTTCTCATAGTTGCAGGCTCCTCCCTCTCTCTCTTCTTCTGTTATATTTTGTTTCAGCATTTCCCATGCTGACATGTAGCCCTCTAAATTCCTCTTCATGGATGTAGGACCTTTGGTCATCTTCCATGACTGTGGTTCTCATATAGGAACCAAAATGCCTTTTCGTACCTCTAAATTCTACAAGAAAATGTGCATGCAAATAAATTTTTGTTAGACAAAAATATATGCATACACAGTTTTGGAAAAAAACACATAAATGTTTATTCTCTTTAATGGCACTAATCATCTTAATTTATTATAGCTAATTTTGCCTCACCCCATGGAACTTGCTTGGATGGCCTTTCCATTTCCCTATGCAGCCTTGAATTTGTCGTTTTCACCTTCCATATCCAAAAAAGCACATTTTCCACATATACGCACCCTACCATTTAGACAACAAGCGTATACATAGGTTGCTCCACTACAACCTGCGTACATCAGGTTTGGTGCTCAAAATTAAATATTGTGTCAGGTTTCCATGTCATGTCACAATATCCATGATTCTTGACCTTCCATATACTGGAAAATTTCTAACTCATCCCTTTAGTTCCATTTGAAGGACATAAATTGAGACATATCCAAGCCATGGAAGAGGAGAGAATTCAAATTTTTAGAGAAAAGATACTCTGGATAAATTTTCACTTCACATTGAGTCTGCATCCCTTTATCCTTTAAAGTTTGAATTCATTGTTCATCCCCCAAGCTCTTCCTTCTTTGATGGAGAACCTCATTGTCTCCTTTATATGAGCTTGCCTTTGGTGGAGGATTGTAGTCGTGGAGGCCCAGCTAGAAGGGACTTGGTTTCTCGGTTCTGAGATGTACCGACACAAAAATTTGTCACCTATACATTTCTACTGATTATTTTAATAAAAATACTCTTTTCTCGCCCAATTGATATCTTGCAAATATTTGAATTTGTTGGAAGATTGGTGTAGATACATGAATGGTGTAAATAGAAGATATGGAAACAGTGATGGATTTGTCAACATAAGTTATAATTAATTTCCCCCATTGATGGACAAAAATATTGTATGCTACAAATGTAATTATCTTGGTCACAAAGCATGAGATTGCAGATATATGAATGAATATGCTCATGTGCCAAATGTCCCTATGCCAACCACAGTATGGAGAAGGAAAGAGATTTCAAACAATGAAAAATGTCGAATAGCATTGACTGTTGAAGAATGTAAAGAAGAAGATGAATGGTACATAGACAGTGGATGTTCTTCACACATGACCGGGGATCAAGACAAATTCATCAACTTGAAGAGAAAGGGTGGAAATGTTGCATTTGGAGATGACTCATCTGCCAAAATACTTGGAAAAGATGTAGTAGATCTTGGAAGCAAAAATGTAAAAGCAAATAATGTCCTATTTGTTGAAGACTTGAAGCAATATTTACTCAGTGTTAGTAAAATGTGTGATCAAGGATATACTCTCATGTTTGACTCACAAGGATGAAAAATCAAAGAAGAAGGTTCATGAAGATTGGTTGCAATTGCAACAAGAAGAAAAAGTAACATATACGTCCTAGATCCACGAAAAAGCTCCAAGGAAGAAAGAGACCATAAAAATGAAGTGTTATTAAGTGTTATATGTTCAGGGGGAGTAGCCCCAAAGAAGAGAGTTACCTTTTTCCATTAAACTCAGGGGGAGCAACCCCACCCTTTTTCATTGATGTCAAAGGGGGAGAGAAATCAAGAGCATGAGGACAGGGGGAGCATGAGTGTTGCCATCAATGACAAAGGGGGATATTGTTGGAAGATTGGTTTTTGTCATTGATGTCAACCCTAGTCATTGGTTGTAGTCATTGATGTCAACCCTAGCCATTGGCTTTTGGACCCCACAGTTGATCGAAGTAGATAGACATGAAGGAAATTACACATGCAGATACAAAACTCATGGATGAATAGTATAAGTCATGTCGCTTCTGGTGGTATGTGGCATGTCAAGTGGATCCTCACGATTGAGGAGAAATGAATTTTTGAATATGACAATGTAAATTGAAGAAGAAACTACATGTTGGCCCTAATGTTAAAAGGAAGTGACATAATGGGTATAGATACATATAATTATACATTCATTTTACACACACGAGTTTGTTAATGAACAAGGAGATATAAGTCGAATTTTAGAGGAAATCTGAAGTAAATAAGGTTGAATTTCAAGGGAGGATGAAGTCTCTTGGTGATGTGTTCTAAGGTATGTTATTTACAGGTCATCTTACCATTTTCTCTATAACTTTGTTTATAGAACAATTCAGATGGTGAAATTCGGAGGCTATTGAGAAGACATATCTAGGTACCTTTAGTAAAAATTTCAACTCTTTATTCGCTATAATGTTGTAGATACAGTCTATGGAAGATAGGGCTTTTGACTAGTCCTGAAGCTAGTCATAAACAAGTGTTTCGGGTAAAACAGTCATAACTTCTTCATAGAGAATCCAAATGACGTGAGACCAATTGCATTGGAAAGAGTACGGGATTTAGTTTCCTGTGTATGAATTTCATAATCTGATGTTAAATATTTAGCGCGGGAAATTATGTACAAGTTCACTCTCTCGAATAAACCAGAATTGAATAAGGTCTACCATTTTCTCTATAACTCCCTTTTTTTTGGAAGGATTCAAGGAGTGAAACTTGGAGGCATTTCATAAAATACATTGAGTAATATTATCTACAGGATCACAATATTCCAAGAAGTGAAGAATTGCAGAAGTTGAAGAAGTCTCAGGAACCATTATCAGGTTCTATGTGATGGTTGGTTGATGGTGATAATTTAATGTAAAGTTTTATTATCTCTCATATATTATTGGGTGGAAGGAAGGGGCAAGGATGGAGAGGTCAACCCTATCTTGATATTGGAGAATTGTATCTTCCTTTTGGAGGTTTATCCCTCCCTTTATATTTGGAAGTTGTAGCTTCCCTTGGAAGTCATTACTTCCCTTGAACAATAACTATTGATTATTTCTCATATATTGTGCATGGTGTATTGTGGTGTATTGGTGTAACTCTTCTACTATTTTTCATTTCTCATTGGATATAATTGAATATATAATTTGGTTGAAGTATAAGTTGAAAAAGTTTTGAAATTGTACTTGATACTGATTCACCCCCCTCAAAGTATCAACAATTGGTATCAGTGCGGGTTACCTTCAGTACAGTTTAACCACTAG
Source organism: Picea mariana (assembly GCA_032191745.1). Taxonomy (NCBI): domain Eukaryota; kingdom Viridiplantae; phylum Streptophyta; class Pinopsida; order Pinales; family Pinaceae; genus Picea; species Picea mariana. Next base: position 41,181 of record JASDQU010437326.1, on the reverse strand, counting down.
AAGGAAGATCCTAAGCAGAAATGGAAGACAACATTCCAAATGGGATTCCACCATTTGATCGAAGCAATTTTGAATACTGGAGTAATAGAATGGAAACTTACTTGAAATCTCTTGGGGCATATGTTTGGTTCTCAGTTGCTTGAGGATACAAGGCTTTGAAGAAACCAAAGACTCCAACTCAAGAGGAAGCAAGAAGGAACAACAAATTGGAAATAGATACCATCCTGGATGGATTGACAAATTCAGTGAAATCCAAGGTGGGATCATGTGCATCAGCAAAATATCTTTGGGACAAGCTACAAGACCTTTATGCAAAGGAAGAAGCAAAAGAAAAAGAAGAAGAAGAAGAAGAAGAAGTTGAAGCAAATTAAAACATCTCATATTTCAAAGAAGCCAATAGAGGTGAGTTCTTTTGCTTTAATTGTGAAGGAGTAGGACATATTGAATTTGAATGTCCTTATCCAAGGATTGAAAGAGATGATACTGAAGAAGAAAATTCCATTGAAGAAGAAGACAATCATGAAGCAAAATCTTAAAAAATTGAAGCATGTTGAGATTGAAAATAGCAAGCTCAAAAACACGCATAGAAAACTAAGAAGTGAATTTGGTAGTTGTGAAAAGATAATGGAAATCTTGAAGAAACAATTAGAAGACTTTGAGAAACTAAGAGAAGAAACCATTTCCTTGAAAACTCTACTTGAAGAAGCAAGAAGAATAGGAGAAGTAAGGAATGTCCAAATGATGAAGAAAGAAGAAGAATGTGAGAAACTTGAACAAGAAGTTGTCTCATTGAGGAAGCTATTAAGAAACTCTCAAGTACCAAAAGACTTAACACATCTTGGATGCATGGGTGAAAATTCATACAAAGAAGATGCAAATACCAACAATAAGGTTGAAGAAATCTCTACACAGACAGTTGATGAGAAGTGGACCAGGATAAAAGAAAGAATGAATGATTAAAAAAGAGATGAATATCCAAGAAGACTTCCTACCTTCAAGAATCAAAGAAGATTCAATCAATATGAAGGAAACTACAGAAGAGTAGATCATGAACCCAGATGGANACATCACAAAGAAGGTCACTTACTCCCAGGTATCAAAATTTCTTTCTTGGTCATTGTTATACTTGCAAAAATTTTGGACATAAGGCAATTAATTGCAGAAACAATGAAAGGAACAACTATGCAAGAAACATGAATGGTGTAAATAGAAGATATGGAAACAATCATGGATTTGTCAACATAAGTTATAATTCATTTTCCCCATTGATGGACAAAAATATTGTATGCTACAAAAGTAATTATCTTGGTCACAAAGCACGAGATTGCAGATATATGAATGAATATGCTCCTATGCCAAATGTCCCTATGCCAACCATAATATGAAGAAGGAAAGAGATTCTAAACAATGAAAATTGTTGAATAACATTGACCACTGAAGAATGTAAAGAAGAAGATGAATGGTGCATAGATAGTGGATGTTCTTCACACATGGCCAGGGATAAAAAAAAATTCATCAGCTTGAAGAGAAAGGGTGGCAATGTTGCATTTGGAGATGACTCGTCTGCCAAAATACTTGGAAAAGGTGTAGTAGAGCTTGGAAGCAAAAATGTAAAAGAAAATAATGTTCTATTGATTAAAGACTTGAAGCATAATCTACTCAGTGTTAGTAAAATGTGTGATCAAGGATATACTCTCACGTTTGACTCACAAAGATGAAAAATCAAAGAAGAAGGTTCACGAAGATTGGTTGCAACTGCAACAAGAATACCAAGTAACATATATGTCCTAGATCCAATAAAAATCTCCAAGGAAGAAAGAGACCATAAAAATGAAGTGTTATTAAGTGTTATATGTTCAGGGGGAGCAACCCCAAAGAAGAGAGTTACCTTTTTCCTTTAAACTCAAGGGGAGAAGCCCCACCCTTTTCCATTGATATCAAAAGAGGAGAGAAACCAGGAGCATGAGGACAGGGGGAGAATGAGTGTTGCCATCAATGACAAAGGGGGATATTGTTGGAACATTGGTTGTTGTCATTGATGTCAACCCTAGTCATTGGTTGTAGTCATTGATGTCAACCCTAGCCATTGTATTTTGGACCCCATAGTTGATTGAAGTAGATAGACATGAAGGAAATTACACATGCATATACAACACCCATGGATGGATAGTATAAGTCATGTTGCTTCCATTTTTATGTGGCATGTCACGTGGATCCTCATGATTGAGGAGAAATGAATTTTTGAAGATGACAATCTAAATTGAAGCAGAAACTACATGTCGGCCCTAATGTTAAAAGGAAATGACATAAAGTGTATAAATACATATCATTATGCATTCATTTTACAAACACAAGTTTGTTAATGAAAAAGGAGATATAAGTCGAATTTCAGAAGAAATCTGAAGTAAAGAAGGCCAAATTTCAAGGGAGGATGAAGTCTCTTGGTGATGTGTTCCAAGGTATGTTATTTACAGGTCATCTTACCATTTTCGCTATAACTTTGTTTCTATAACGATTCAAATGGTGAAATTTAGAGGCTATTGAGAAGACATATCTAGGTACTTGTGGTAAAAAATTCAGTTCTTTATTCGCTATAATTTTGGAGATACACTCTGTGGAATATAGGGTTTTTGACTAGTCCTGAAGCTAGTCATAAACATGTGTTTCAGGTAAAATAGTAATAACGTCTTCATAGAGAATCCAAATGAAGTGAGACCAATTTCATTGGAAAGAGTACAGGTTGTAGTTTCCTTTGTACAAGTTTCAGAATCGGATGTTAAATATTGAGCGCGGGGCATTCTGTACAGGTTCGCTCTCCTGAATAAACCATAATTGAATAAGGTCTACCATTTTCTCTATAACTCCTTTTTGGAAGGATTCAAGGAGTGAAACTTGGAGGAGTTTTAGAGAATACATTGAGTAATATTATCTACAATATCAGAGTATTCCAAGAAGTGAAGAATTGCAGAAGTTGAAGAAGTCTCAAGAAGCATTATCAGGTTCTATGTGATGGTTGGTTGATGGTGATAATTTAATGTAAAGTTTTATTATCTCTCATATATTCTTGGTGGATGGAAGGGGCAAGGATGGAGAGGTCAACCCTCTCTTGATATTGGAGGATTGTATCTTCCTTTTGGAGGTTTATCCCTCCCTTTATATGTGGAAGTTGTAGCTTCCCTTGGAAGTCATTACTTCCCTTGAACAATAATTATTGATTATTTCTCATATATTGTGCATGGTGTATTGTGGTGTATTGGTGTAACTCTTCTACTATTTTTCATTTCTCATTAGATATAATTGAATATATAACCTGGTTGAAGTATAAGTTGAATTTTTTTCGAAAGTGTATTTCATATTGATTCACCCCCCTCTCAGTATCAACACTCAATGTCCAGCCTACGCATGCCTCCTTTATTGTCATCCAGAGAGGTTATTAGGTTAAATTCACCTCCTAAGATACACTACTAATCTTTCAATAGTCGTCCTAGGCTCTATATGTCACTTAGGAATTCCCTTTTGGCTGCAGGCATCAAGGGACTGTAAGCATTGGACACATATCCTTTCTCATCTGATCCTAATTTCTTATAAGAGATCATGATTATTTTGTTGGATTGGGACACCAACTCCACCTTAACATTATTTGGATTCCATTGGAGGGATATCCCCCCTAAGGATCCTCCAACTTTAATACAAATCATTCCACAATGATTTCATATTATTTTTGCTATTTTTTTCATATTATTGCTATCACACTTAGTTTCTTGATCTAGTTTTTTCCTGAGAATTCTATGTTTGGATAAATCATTCAATCCCCTTGTATTCCAAGAAAATATTTTCATATTTAACATTTGGTTTTGGGTAAGAAGTACCTTTCTAGTAGTCCTATGACCTGAGCGAAGTCAACGAGGAGCGCTCATGTTTCTTCTAGGACTCGTTATGGGGCTTGTGTCGCTACTTCTTCTCCTCCCTCCCTTGTTTCTTCGGGTTCTTCATTGGATTCGATTTAATTCCTAGATTTCCTGAGGATGAGGCCGGATTTTACTGGGTTGGAACCTTGTTTTTTCCTTTGAGTAAGTCTCTTTCAATCTTGTGGAGTTGTCCCACCTGCATATTATTAATCTCTTTCTCTCTGTGAATGGCTATCAGAGATTTGATGTATACTTCCATATCTTCCATCTCTGAGTACTGAGTGGGATCCTCCTTCTCCATTTCTTCTTGAGAATCGTCGTTCTCCTCCAAATCTTGCATATTGATTTCCCCGGTTTCCATCGTTGGCCCGACTATGCTCTGATCTGTGTGATGAAATTTTTGTATCTCTTCTTACTTGAATTCTGATACTTTATTTGCCTCATGTCCTTTCTCTGTTTTTATATGGTTACCCTCAATGTTTGTCTCCTTATGATCATCCGAAGCTAAGATCTGGAAGTTTTTTGCATCCTTGATTGAGGTTTCCCCTATGGGTTTGTTTCCTTTTCGTCCCTCTTTTATTTTGTTGGGGATCTTGACAAAGCCTTGTGCGCCCCTCTCTTATTTACTTTTAATGGTTACATGTGTTGTTTTTTGTGGGAAGTCTCTGAAAAGGTGTCTGTGTGCATGATACTTCCTACATCTAAACAAAATGTGCTCATAATCAATGGTTTGAACCCATTCATTGTCGTGGAAATAAATGACGATTAATTATGGTAAGGCTCCTGCCACATTCATATAGACATAGATTCTTGCATAAGAGTTACACCTTGTCTCCTTTGTGATCTCAAAAATTTTAACAAAATATCCCAGAGTATTTCCTATCCTTTCCAGTGTTTCCAGATGTTAGAATTCATGGGGTAAGGAATATAATCTAATCCATACTAGAGATGTTGTGTAGTCCTCTTTCTCCAGGGAAAAAATTTTCGTCCAATACCTCAGGTGGAGCCGAGTTGAGTTGAAAAAGTAGGGTCCCTCATCAAAAACTTTATTTCTATCTTCATAGCAGGAGAATATTACTGCGAAGAAACCTTTGGACACCAACTTAAGGTCTATGTCCCCTTTGAATTTCCATCTCGACTTTATCCATACCATCAATGATTTTTCTGATGGCCAAATTCCCATAAATTTCCATATAACTGCATGGTCCTTCATATATTGAATGTAGTTTCCAACCAATGGAGATGTGACGTCGTATCTCGAGTTCTCCACCATTTTATCCAGACAACCATCTGCAATTTCTTGTCAGGTTTGTTGCTTGTACCTACTGCAGCTACAAGTTGGTCAGATATGGGCATGCTACTATCTTTCCCTGCCATCGTGACATCTCCTGGTGGCTTGTTGGTCCCTCCAGCCACTACCTCCTTAAATGATTTATTTTTCTCCTGCTCTTCAGCCGCTTCAACTGCCGCATCCAAGACCCCTCCTATCACTCCTGCCACCATTGCTAACTTATAACTCCTAACCAAATCCCTTAACTCCTGAAAATTCCTATAAACCTAACGAGCTCCTCCCACCAACGTCCTCCTCTCTTTCTCAATCAATTATATTTCATTTTATTTATTATTATTGTTGTTGTTTTTAATTAATCCGATTTTATTTATTATTTCATTTTATTTTATTATTATTGTCATTGTTTTTTTAATTAAGCGATTTTTTTTTAAACTTTAAGCCTCAACATCTCTCCCATAATGGCATAGATCCATCCTAAACCCAGATCTATGAAGCACACAGAGGGATCAAATTTCTTAAAGTGTAAATTTTTTTATTATGATTTAATATGAAAGAATTAATATTTGACATGGAAAAAAATTACACCTTAAGAAATGTAATAGATTTGAGTTTAAGATGGATCTAAATTGGTTTATTATTTTATATGTTGTCATATGCATATATATACTTCCATATTTTATTTTATTTTTCAATTAAACCAATTTTATTTTTTATTGTTTATTTAAGTGGATTTTATTTTTTTAATTATTAATTAATCAAATCATCTAATACTTCAACATATCCTCACATATTGATCACCTAATTACTCTTAGTAAAATAAAATATCAATCAAAAAATATTAAATACCAAGCATATAAAATACATAGAAAAATTCATGAAATATCAATCAAAAAATATTAAATACCAAGCATATAAAATAAATAGAAAAATTCATGAAAAGTAATAAATGTGGAGATCCTTTCTCTTCCGCTAGAGTTGTAAATGAAAATCCACTAAAAAAACAAAGGAATTATATGTATACAATGCTTCCAAATATGGTAGAAGCAATATTTGATTGAAATTTTAAAAATACATCATTTTGACCTTCAAGTGGTTATAAACATGATATTTGATTGAAAGTTTAAAATTACATAATTTTTACCTTCAAGCGGTTATACAAATTAAAAAGAAAAGTGAAAAAAGGTCGGATTGAGGTCATCACCACATAATGTTTTTGTTCATTTTATGTGAGAGCCTTTTTTTTTAGTTTAAAATATAATATATCTAGTAATTAATTCAATTTGAATAATTATAAATGAATTCGATTCGAATAATTATAATGTGTAATGTGTAATAATTATAAATGAATGCTTTTTGAATTGTAATGTGTAATATGTCTTTTAAAAAAATTAAAAAAGTGATTTTGGTTTTTTTATTCTTTAATTTAGAATATAATTTTTTTAATTTTTAAATATAATTTTTTTAATTTTTAAAGAAAAAAATATACATTTGTATTTGTATTTTTTTTTAATATTTTTATGTTTTTTATTAACATTTTTTTCCTATTGAAGTTTGGAACTTGTTGTGATGAGATTTTTGATTTTTTTAATTTTTAAATATAATTTTTTTAATTTTTAAAGAAAAAAATATGCATTTGTATTTGTATTTTTTTTTAATATTTTTATGTTTTTTATTAACATTTTTTTCCTATTGAAGTTTGGAACTTGTTGTGATGGGATTTTTGAACTCTGCAACTCGATGGGAACCTTGAAGCTTTCACTAATGGAGGAGTTATGACATCCTGGTGCTTGGCTCTGCCATGTTTGGGGTTTAGCAGGCACTTGTACTCTTTTTTGGAGCGTTTATGAGCCTTTAGAGTTATCAGCTCGTTATTAGAACCTTCTTTCAAGCACTCTTCCTTGTCTTTAGTGATCTTCGAGAGTGATTTAGGTGTCCTTATTGGAGGAGTTACGACATCCTGGTGCTTGGATCTACCTTGTTTGGTGTTTAGCAGGCACTTTTACTCTTTTTTGGAGTCTCTATGAGCCTTTGGAGCTATCAGTCGGTTATTAGAACCTTCTTTCAAGCACCCTTCCTTGTCTTTAGTGATTTCTGTGAGTGATTTAGGTGTCCTTAACTTCTCTATAGTGGGGTCAGGGTTTTTTTAACTACTTTTATTGGAAACTGAACCAATTTTTTAGTAGTTAACCTTCTTCTTGGTGGGGGTCACTCTACTATCCTGTTGTTGGTGAACCGATTTAGTGGCTCTTAACTTGTTTAGTGAGAGTTTTTACTCCTATTCCTTGGAGTTTTGGTTTACTTTAGCTCATCTACCCACTCTTGGCATTAATACCCAATATTACTTCTATGCTTAGTGCTAAATAGGTGTTGGCATCATGGATTTGGAGGTAAATGTTGACCCTCACGAAGACGTCCCAACTCAAAAGATACCAGAGGTCGAGTCAAATTGGCATAGGAGGTGTCTTTTCAAGAACTCAAAAGCGGCTGGTGTGAACTCGGTCTTTAAAAATCAAACATTTAATCAACTGGCTCGTCATCCAGGAATTAATGATTCTATTATGGGAACTAACCCTGGCTTCCCCCAATGATTCTGCATTTTCTTGCAAAACTACAGTGTGCAGAGTTCCCTGTGGTTATAAGCATTGTTCCTTCCCATCAAGGTCCGGAGATAGCCACACTTCACAGTAGGAGTGTTAAGGGGGATGCCTTGGCAGGTAGATATAGGAATTCCTTAAAAAACACACAACAAACCGGTGTTCGAAAGAAGGTGTGGAAGGCGAATAAGAAAGTTCGAAGGATGATGTTGGGGGCGGATGTGGGTCTCGAAGAGACCTGCAGGTTAGTGTTGTGTGGGTTGGTAGGGAGACTGTCATATCCATATTTGGCAATGACTCCTTTTTCCGACTGGATGACACAAACTTGGGTACCCCTTCTTGGGTATACTCCGGAAATCCTCTACCTCACAAAGGGTTGGATGGGTTTTATCTACAAAATCTCGGAGGATGCTACCCTATTATTAAACAATTTATGGGTTCTGGGAGGTAGCAGTCTGATGTTGAAACATTGGAGGGTGGCCCTCGACCCACAGATCGAGCATTTCCAACATAGACATTTATGGGTCCTCCTTCCAGGCCTCCCTATACATTTATGGAACGAGGGGGCACTGAGGGCGATAGGTGGTGCATTGGGTCGCTTCATCTCCCTAGATGAATCGACATTGGTTAATTCATCTAGGAAAGTGGGGAGAATTATTGTGGCAGTTTATCTTCATGAAGGACTACCGGAGATGTTGGATATCGAATGGTGTGGACGACATACCAAGAAGAAGTTAGATTACTAGGGTATTCCTTTTAGATGCAGCTGGTGTCATTGTATCGGCCACCTTTGCCGCGACTGCAGTGGTAAGTTAGTTGAGAAGAAATCTGAAGATACCCTCCTACAAGAAGACCCACCAGATTACATGATGGAAGTGGACTCCCTTGGCGACGCTACTATCCACTTTGAGTCTGAGCCTAGTTTTCTATCAGAACCAGAGCCTACACTCACTGATAAGTTGAAGCTTTTATGTCCCTCACTTTACTCTTCTCTTACTTTGTGGGAAAGGGAAGCCATTGAAAATTTGGGTTAGTTAAATAGTACTACTTCTACTGAAAAGGGCATACCTGACTCGGGTTTGGGTAACTTTTCTCCTGTCTCAGCGTCATTGACGACATCAGTTCCCCCTGACCCTTGAATGGTTTTGGCTCCTCTAGTTGTTGAAAACATTGTTTTGTCCCCAAGCCTCCCCGCAGGGACACCACCTTTTACCTCCCCTCTACTTTCCACCTTGTGGGAACCGGATACATCAACTCCTCCTACATTACTGGGATTTACTGACCATTCATTGGAACCTGAATATCGTGAACCCGAGGAGGACGAGTCCTCACTCAACACTGTTCTTGACTCTCTAATCTCGTTCATTAGAGATAACACTACTATTGTAAAGTTACCATCCTATCAGGGGAAGGCCTTACTTATTTAGTAGTCTTCTTCCGAGGCAACTAGTTCAAAGGTTCAAACGACGAAGGAGGGGAGGGAGTTTTCCTGGTCTAGAGGCAAAGGTATTAAAATTTCTCCGTTAAAAACCCGAAGCAGTCGGAAAAAGTTGGCACAAAATTATTTACAATCGTTAGAGTTCGTTCACCCTTCCACTAACAGTGGGCCTCTTAGAGAATTTAAATCCCTAGCGAGGGATAAGTAATGCTTTTAATCTCATTAAATGTCAGAGGGATAGGAGACACCCTCAAAGTTGCCTCTGTTTTCCGACTTTTAGACCATACTCGTCCGGATATCATTTTTTTTCAAGAAACGTTGGTTAGTGCACAGAGAGCAAGGGATTTTTTGTATTTGTTCTGCCCCTCCTGGGTTTCTAGTTCAGTCAGTTCTGTGGGAACATCGGGGGGACTTTTAGTCGCTTGGGACCCAACATTATATGATATGGCTCCTTTTCTCACAGCTGGTGGTATTTTGTTAACAAGAAGAAGTTTATATAATAATCGGGAGCTAGCCTTGCTAAACTTATATGGACCATGCTTGGACAGACTACCATTCTAGAAATCAATCGAAGATAGTGTTGTATTATTTGCTCCAAATTTAATCATAGCAGGGGATTTTAATATTATCCTTTCTTCTGAAGAGGCGCGGGGCGGCTCCAGTGGGACTTGAAGAATCGATGATTACTACAAAGATCTCTTTTCTTCAAATAACTTAATCAATATCAAGCCGGCTAAGTTGGTGCCCACATGGAGGAATGGCCGATCCGGGCAAGGGATGATTGCAAGGAGACTAGACATGATTTTGGTTTCTAAAGATATTTTATCAGAGGTTGGTCTTTACAGGTCTTGGGTAGAGTTCATGTTCATTTCAGACCACGCGCCAGTTTTATTTCAGATGGAACTACCTCCGGCCTACAATATCCATCCTTTCAAGTTTAATGCTTTGTGTCTTAATGACAAGGAGGTCGTGGATTTAGTTTATAAGACTTGGAATGATCCCATATTCCTGATAGAAAGGAGCAAACAAAGGCGACTCATATGGAAATTACAAGTGTTAAAAAAGCAAACAAAAATCTGGAATAAAGAGAACATTGCAAGAAACAGAGCCAAATTGATTGTGCTTGAATCATATATAAAGAATTACATAAGATATTTGGCAAGAGACCCATCAAATCAAGCAACCAAATTATCTCTTTAACAGTGTGAATAGAAAAGAAATGGGATTTTACAAAGTGAAGAAGAACTTTCGCACATTCGTAGCAAAGCTATCTAGTTGACCAGCAGAGACAACAACACAAAGTACTTTCACAAGTTTGCTAACCACAATAGGGTTAGAATGCATATTTGGGATATCAATACAGGGAATGGTGCCTCTGTCAATGATCAAGATGCATTAAAGAGAGAAGCAGTCCACTACTTCAAGGAATTCTACAAGGCGCCATCCAATCTAATTACTAGTGATCAATACAAGGTAATTGATGTCTTTCCTCAAATGTTAAATGATGAGGAGTCTATCTCATTGTATGATCTGGTTACCTTGGAGGAACTGAAAGAAGTTCTAGTTCATTTTAATAAGGAAAAGAGTCTGGGTCCGGACGGGTGGACAACTGAGATTTTTATATTCTTCTTTGATCTAGTTGGAGAGGATCTCCTCGCTATGGTGGAAGAATCAAGAAGACTTGGATATATTGTGGGAGGACTAAACTCAATGTTCTTTACCTTGATCCCTAAGGCAAATAATCCAAAAACCTTCGACAATTATCGTCCAATATCACTCTGCAACCTATGCTACAAGGTAATATCAAAAATTATTGCCAATCAGTTAAAACCGTTTCTTTCCAGGTCAATCTCTATTGAATGGATGGGCTTTTTAAAAGATAGGCGCATACAAGATGCCATAGGCACAGCCCATTAAAGCATCCACAGCATAAAAAAGAAAAAGATGAAATCCCTTCTATTAAAGTTGCATTTAAGGAAAGCTTACGACTATATCGACTGGGATCATTTAAGACTGATCCTACTAAAAATTGGATTGGGGATCCAGATGACAAATTGGATTATGTCATATGTAAATTCATCTTACTTTGTTGTATTACTTAATGGGGAGGCTACATATTTCTTTAGAAGTGAGAGGGGAGTCCATCAAGGATGTCCCTTATCCCCCCTTCTTTTCATCTTAGTAATGGAAGGTCTCGGTTTATTGTTGAAAAACTCCTTTGAGGAAGGCATTATTACAGGTATAAAAGTCTCTAGGTTGACTAAAATTTTGCATCTTTTGTTTGTGGACGATGTTATCATTATGTCAAGGGAGAGCTTATTAGAATGGAGGGAGATTAATAACATCATTGGCCTATTTTGTAGTGCCTTCGGTCTCTCAGTGAATCAAACAAAGCCAATTGTACATTGTGAAGGTCTCAATGATGACGAACTGATCCCTTTCAAATCAATCTTACCTTACTCCTTTAGTGATCTATCTTGTGGGTTTAAATATCTAGGGTATTTTTTAAAGACAAGGCCTCATCTCGCAGCTGATTGGGAGTGGCTTGTTTCAAAATTAACAAAGAAAATTAGTGGTTGGTATAACAGGTGGCTTTTACTAGGTGGCAGATAAATTTTGGTAAAGTCAGTGCTGGAAGGCCAGCCAGTCTATTGGATGTCTATGGAGTCCCTTCCTCGCATAGTTATAAACAAGAATCGTAAAGTGATGTTCCACTTCTTATGGAATGGTCATTCTGATTCCCAACAGTATCATTTGTGCAGATGGGAGATCCTTTCAAGACCAATNGTCTATGGAGTCCCTTCCTCGCATAGTTATAAACAAGAATCGTAAAGTGATGTTCCACTTCTTATGGAATGGTCATTCTGATTCCCAACAGTATCATTTGTGCAGATGGGAGATCCTTTCAAGACCAAAACGAAATGGGGGTTGGGGGTTCCGTAATCTTTACCATTTTAATATGGCATTGAATGCTAATACATTTTGGAGGGTTTTAACTCAGTAAAGTATTTCGCACCAGGTTGCTATGGACAAATATATCCATAATTCTACTATTATAAATTGGATTAGAAAGCCTTCTCATAGCCTTACTTTTGTTTCAAGGGTGTGGTCTAGTCTTATTCACACGCTTCCAATTATCAACCATTGGCTCAGCTGGCATCCCGGAGCAGGTCATCTCGTTACCATTGGGCAGGATAAGATTCTTGGCATAGGCGACAAGTCCTTTCTTGGTGAGGAGCTCATCACACTTTTAAATAGGAATCAAGTTACCACATTAGCTCAAGCTTCCAAGTTTCGGGATCCTTCAACTTTCGCTAAGGTTTGGAAAAATGTTGAAGACTTGGAGTTAACATGTATACTTGCGACTGAATGGATTTTTTATATTGTTGAGTTCAACAAAGCGGGGGTCGTCCTCCAGGCAGACACAAAAGACTCACTGTTATGGTCTGGTGGCAATTTATCTGGGAATTTAAATGTCAAAAACGGCTATGAGGCACTTATTTCTACTCAGAATCTTCCGACGTGGCAAGGCTGGAAGGTAAATATGTGGAATTGGCATTTACAATTGAAGATTGTTTTATTTTTCTGGTTGGCTTCGGAGAATAGGCTCTTAACTTGGGATATACTACAAAAGAAAGGTTAGTTGGGCCCGTGTATTTGTCTCCTATGCAAACATCAAACCGAAGATAATTCTCACCTTTTTATTCATTGTCCCTTTACTTTATCAGCTTGGGAAAAATGTTCTCAGATCCTAAATCATGATTTCTCATGGACGGGACAAACCCTTAATAACTGTATGGATGCTTGGTATAAAATTAAATCCTTATCTAAAAAAATTTCGGTCCTTATGTGTTGGAACATTTGGTTGGAGCGCAACATATTTCTCTTTGAAGGAAATTCTCCCTCAGCCTAGGCGGTTGTTTACAGGACTTTAGGTGCTCTAGTTAAATCACCTTCTGTATTTAAAAAGCAGAGTTTAAGATTAAGCCCGATCATCCGGATAAATGGTTATGCGTTGGCCTTTTTTGATGGAGCCGCGATAGCTGGGGGAACCAATTGTGGTGTAGGGGGTGCCATAAAATGCAACAAGTCTCCGAACTATAGATGGTACTTCAACTGTGGAGCTGGAACAAATACAATAATAGAGTTATTGGGAGCTTTGACGTCGCTCGTCATTGCAAAGCACTTGGACCTACACTATATTCAGATTTTGGGCGATTCAAAGGTGATAATTGATTGGCTAAAACAAAAAGGAAATCTACAAGTCGCGAATATTGAAGGGTGGAAATGCAAAGTCAGGGACGTGGTCTCCTCCTTCTAGGGTATCTACTTCCAACACATCTTCAGGGAGACAAATGAGGAGGCAGATAAGTTATCTAAGCATGCACTTTCGTCAACAAAAGGGAAAATTTTCTACTACACTTGGGACGGAGAGATAGCGGGACCAACTCACCATTTTGATATATTTTAATCTCTTTCACTATGATCCCCTTTTGGTTTTTTGGAAGTTTGTTTCTAAGTAAGAATGGTTACATTATTAGGTGAAAGGAGATAGTTTGTTATTCTTCTGGAGGAGCATTATATCTGTTTGTAAGGAGTTGTGAACAATTTTATTTTTTGATTGCTTAGCGGAGACAAATAGGTAGTATTTGTCACTTTTGGACAAATGACTTTGATGATGTAAAAAAAATTATTATCTAATATAATTTTTGTGCGAATTTTTTGCTCGAAAAGTGAATTAATTAACTTTATTGAATTTAAAATACATTTGAGTGTTAAACAATAAGCATCAAATATCCCATCATCTTATTAGTCCTTGTCAAGGGAATATAGCAATGAGTTTGCTATTGATTTGACATTAATCTGCCTTGTATTTTAAATTTATATGTGTAGTGTAATGTTTAACTTAATAAAACACACATATATTTTTTGATATAATAAAAATATTTGTTTTTCTCATTTCTCATTGGTTGATATATTCCAAGTCTTATTGTTTCCTTCATGTATTTCAATATTTGAAATTAATTACATAATCAATAAACTTGGTTATAAGTACCTAGTACCTTTTATATAAAAAAAATTAAAAAAAAATGTAAAAATGACATGTGTTCTCTCATTATTAATATCCATTTATTTCATTATTATTGCATTTCAATAAACTTGGTTATAAGTACCTACTACATTTTATATAAAAAAATTAAGAAAAAAAGTAAAAATATCATGTGTTCTATTATTATTACATTTATGCTTTTCTCTTATCATTAATACAAAGTGTACTCCTACTAGATTAATACAAAATGATATACATATAATTATGTATGATGACATATGTGTAATTTCTTTTTAATAGTAATTTTGAATTTCTTTTTAAATTAAAATAAATTAGTAAAAATATAGTTAAAGATGAAAAACAAAATGATATAGACAACTTATATATATCTTTCCCTTTTAATAATGATTTTGAATTTTTCTTTAATAAAGAGAAATTATAATTATAGCAAATTGACAATGGTTTTAACAATGGTTTTATAGTAAATTGACAATTGTTGGAACACTCTAACTAGTTCAATGATCCCATCTAGATACACTCTATTTCCAAATTTACTTGGCAGGGACTAAACTATCATGCAACCCTTGTTTAGTACATATAAATATATATGAATTGCTAAAATTCAAAAGTATTTTTTTAAAACATGTTTTATCATAAGTGGATGAGCTTTTTACATTATTCTGCACGAGATACTCGTGAGAATGAATTCTTTGAATAGGATTTGTGCACACTAAATATTAGTTTTTTTAAAACATTTGTATATTATTATTTTAATTATAAAATTTAAAAATGATTTTAAAATTTTCATCTTAAAGAAATACAATTTAATTTTATATAAATTTTTTAAAACTTTTTTATATTATTATTTTAATTATTAAATTTTAAAATTTTAATGTTAAAGAAATACAATTTTATTTTATTTACGATTGAGAAGAATTAATAAAAGTTCTTAATATAATGCTGCTTTTTATTATCTAAAGATATTAAACTTTCAGCTTTTTCTTTTTGAGTTAGTTAGCCTCTATATTAAATATTAAATCTTTTTTCTTTTTGAGTTAGTTAGCAGCCAATTGATTTGAAGTTATCAAAGTAGATGTTTTGAGATTTGCTCTCCCTTAGGATTTCCCCAACTAAAGCTCTCTATTCATCTTTAGATTAGAACATATTTAGACTATAACTTCTTAGAATATGCTTTGTGATAATTTGTATAACAAGAAAACAAAATATAACAACACGATTTAGAAAAGTAGAAGTTATTTTTTAGATTTAGAATCAATGTTTACATTTACGTATGTCCATTGGAGGAGTTTGTCTTTCCTAGTGGAGTTTTGAGTGTTTTCTTGGTCTATTTTATCTTAGTCATTCTTTTACTCTAATCTTTTTCTCTTACAATTGTAGCATTCCCAACTTTCCTTAAGTATTCATTACTATCTTCCAACTCTAAATGACTAATTATAGTTAATTAACTTAATTATAACAATTAATTATTTATAAATTGAATATGCATAATTATGTAATCTCCCTTTTTTATTTTATAAATTGAATATGCAAAATAATCTTTATAACTTTAACATCTCCTCTTTTTATATATTTAAATGCCACATTAAAATATCTAAATAATATTATGCTAACACATATTGATGCATATTAAAACACCCACACATGTTTTTACAAAATTTGCAAAATAAAAATATTCTAACAAAAAGAGGTGTTTTCCTTCTTAAATGAAGAGGACATAAAATTTAAGTGTTATCCTCCTAAATGAAAGGGAGGACATAAACTTTACTTTGTCATTTACAATATAATGAAAACCATTAACTAGTACATATAAGATAGAAACCATGGCTATCTTATGACAATTTTTAATAATTACACACATTTCCTTGTGTAGGCCATCTTAAAGAGGGTACAGTCACCAAATGTTGAAGTCATCACAATACTCTAATTGTGATCTATTGAGTTGGGGTGTTTCAAATTCTGGTTGTCTTCATATCGTCAATATTGTTTCTCCTGTCCCATAACTTGGTTGTTCCTTCTGGATCTTGAGTTCTAGCTCTCGTGGTATCTAGGGTGTGCTATGAGTATTGCTCCTCTTCCATACCACTTCGTGTCCCCATATTGGCTAGTGTGTATGCTACCCCGTTTTCCACCCTTCGTTTGTGCGGCAATCGTGCATTTTAGAAGGATGGCAGTAGAAGAGATATCTCCTTCAGAGGATGAGTCAGTCTCCAGTTTGTGGGGTGTTGGTTACTCGTTTCTCTTGGCCCAAGTCTCCCCACTTTATCACTGATAATGTAATGTGAGATTTAGTTGCGATTATTCTATGATTTAAGTTATTATTTGTTGGTTTAGTTACACTTAATGTGTATAAGTGTATAAGTGTTTTTATTTGTTTAGCATAAGTTTTGGTGTAGTGTGAGGAATATTTATCGTATATGTTTATAACATTTTGGAATTGTTTCTCTTCTCCTGGACACATCTACAAAATATTCTTCAAAGTTTGTGGAGAAGTTAAGGAGAAACAAAAACCTCAAGGGAATGTTGTCAACCAATGCAACTTAATACGGACTTAAGGACAATTTGATGGTTATGCAAGATGATAGGTAGGTTTCAAAATCTCACTTACATAATAATAATCTTGAAGGCAAGCTTAAAAAAAATATTTAAACTCCACGTCTATTAGTAGATTCGTTATCAGGGCCTACACTCTAAATACTTGTTCATTTTATCCTATGAGGAGCTTGGGTTCTGTGTTGTTTCAAAGTGGGTCGAAAAAGGAATTGAATGTAATGGAAGACAAGGCCAAGTTCAATAAGCAAATAATAATAGACTCTAGCTTAGGTTTGTGAACCAAGGTAAGAGTATCAAGATTGTATGTCACAAATTGAGAAACACAACATTAATTTTAATTTAAAGTCACCATCTCTTATTTTTTGCGTTGAAACAAAATAAAGGGGTGAGGCTTATCATGATTTTCGAAAGCTAGTTATCATTGTGGAAAAGCACTAGGATTTTAGGTCAATCAAAATATAGGGCGATGGAAAGTTGAAAGGAGGCATAACTCCATTAACTTGTGTTGTTGGATGGAATAGATGGTATGCACTATGCATCAAGAGTCATGTTGACTATATAGGTATGATCCACCCAAATCTTTTGAGGTGATTAAAATTTTTTTATTTCTTGAAATCGGTATTTCCAAAGTGCAAAATTCATACTTTCAAAAACTAATATTCACCGCTTTTTAATTCAATTTGTTCTTTAAAAATTTCTATAACATTCTTAAACATCATGATATTCACAAAAAAATTTAATCTAAAATTTTATTATTAATATAAATTTAATAAAAATTACCTTTAACATCTTTGAATAGTATGTTGAACCACCTTGTCCTCACCATAGCACTATTTAAAGTCTTGATATTTTCTTTGAAGTTGCACATGATATTTTGATATCCCTTACTAAAAAACAAACGAAATATTTAATATTGTCATACACTGAATTTTGAAAGGGATTAATATAAATAATAACGAGTGAATATAACACAGAGTGGCTAGTCCCTACTAAATAAGAAATTAAAAAAGAAAATAAACTTTAGTTGAATATAGTGCTGAAATTAGGATTTGTTAATCCCCTTTTACTATGAGCGTGGTGTACCCGTTCTCTTCTGCCATTTTCAACCCTGAGAGGATTCCTGCAAGCTCAGCCGAATTATTTGTGTTATGCCCAATTTTGGTGGAAAAGAGGCTTACGATTCTCCGTGAGGAATCCAGGAAGAGGTCGTCGACTCCTGTTGGGCCAAGATTTGCGTTAGAGGCCCCGTTGAAGTTCAATTTAAATAATCATGGTGGGAAATCCTCCCAACTCTCCCTTATTTGCTTTTTCTGGGTGCGAGCGGTTGATGGATAGATTGGGAGATTACTTTATTGGATGTTCCAGTTACTAAAATTATCGCTTATGTTCCCTGTTGTGAGCCAGTCTTTCGTCTGGCAGGGGACCATGGCCATAGTTTCTAGAATGTTATAGAGGATTCCTTGCCAGATCTGGTCTGGATTGAGATGTTGAGATGTTGGTGTTGGAATATCCTTTTATTTCATGCTTTACATAGATTCATGAAAAGAGATCTTGGGAACAGGGTCCACACTATGTTGACAATTTGATTCTGGTAAAGATCCACTCTCCACTCTTCTATGTTTTTATTATGTCATGTCTGGTTTTGTCTACAATGTGAAATAGAAGGGCTCCTCGATCCCATAGATATGAGGAAACTATACATGAGCTTAGGGGATGGTTTAGAGTCTCCCCCTCCTTGTAGCACATTAGGCAAATCTTCTCTTTATAATTCTATCACATGTTAAATCTTTTTTATTGACCACTAGTCACAAAAATATGGCGATTTTGGGCCACTGGTGAGAATTCAACACTTTGTTTCAAACTGGCATTTTGAGCATATCCAAGGTCCCCATGGCTTCCTTTTACGCCTCTTTAACTCTGAAATTCTCGTCTCCATTTTTAACCCAACATAAAATATCATGTACCTTACACACTGGGGAGGGAGACTTCTTAGAATGTCTTCCATGGTATGGAAAGAGGCCCCATCCCATTCAATTGGCCACTCCAATAGGTTTCTCCAAGTTCTCTCCATTCCATTGTCCGACTATTGAGTCTCTTCCCATTATTGGAAAACCTCCATCCATCCTATCCCTATCATCTTCTCTTGGATTTGGTGGAGAGTTTATTTCGACCTAAGTGTTGGAAATTTCTCCCACGCATCATCCCAAAATAGGATTGACCTGCCATCATGAATTTCCTTGAAGCTATGCTTTTGCGCCAGGTCTTGTTTAATGCATAGTTCCATATCATTGATCTTGGTCGAGTGTCATTTAATCTGATTCATTCCTTTGGGGAGGTGTCCCTGGTATATTTGTCATGCCATATTTTATCCCATAGAGCCTTGGGGATTTTGATCCACCTCAAGAAATATTTTTCCGCTAGCGTCTGACCCATTTTGAAAGGGTCTTTAGGACCCAGGACCCCTTGAGATTTTAGGACACATAATTTCTCCCAGGATTTCAGAGCTCGTTTCTTCTCTCTTTTGCAACCTACCCATAGCAAATTCCTCTGAATAGATTAGAGTTTTTGTAGGATGTTAGCAAGAGCTGCAAGAACAAAAAAAGGTAAATAGGCATAGCCATTAAAACCGATTTTATTAGATGAATTCTTCTTGGCAGAGTTAGGAACCTGTGAGTCCAACAATTTAGGCGGTCTTCAACTTTAGTCATGAGCTCTTGCCAACCGGGATTGGGAATATCCTTGTCTAGGAGAGGGGCCTCAAGATGTTTTGAGGGCAGGGAGGCTCTTTGAAATCCCACGATTCTAGAAATGCAACGTTGAATTAAGATTGGGATGTTGAAAAATAAAATTTTGGATTTATTCAGGTTGACTTGCATGTCTGAGGATGTCATGAAAATGTCTACGATTCTCTTGAGAGCTCTGTCTTCCTTCACTATGGGTGTACCCAAGAGTAGGATGTCATCCACAAATTGGAGGTGTGACAGAGGGGCACTCTGGGGGTTGATAGATAGACCCTTGATGTATCCTTCTGAAAGGGATTGCTTCAAAAATTGCCCCAATCCTTCAGCGAGAATAATAAAGAGGTAAGGGGATAGAGGGTCCCCCTGCCTTATCCCTCTTGAAGATTTGAAATTTGGGGAGGGAGATCCATTGACAAGAATAGAATAGAAGGCAAAGGATATCAGATTGTGGATCTAAGAAATCCATGAGGTGTCAAAACCAAAGGCTCCCAATATTTCTGTTAGGAAGTTCCAATTAATTTTGTCATATGATTTGGCTAGGTCAAAATTTAAAATCATTCTCGTTTTTCTACTTGTTTTTAGAGAGTGAATGGATTCATGGGCCATGATTATCCAATCAAGAATTTGGCGAGCTTCCACAAATCCACCTTGGTTAGGAGAAATGATTTCTTGAAGGATAGGCTTGAGTATGAGGCCGGATTTTCCTGGTTTGGACCCTTGTTTTTTCCTTTGAGTAAGTATTTTTGAATCTTGTGGAGCTGTCCCACCTGGATATTATTTGTTGATGTTTGGAAAACATCAGGAATACATTCTTCTATATATATATATATATATATAATAAATAAGTAGTTATTTATTATCCAAGGGATGCATCCTTTGATGGATGGTCACCATATGTTCTTTATATATGGAACACTCATCATTGTAATAATATATCGATCATATGTCATCTCATATTATCTCATATAGAAAAATCAACATGGTATCAGAGCAGGACTGGGCTTGACTCCCTCACGGGAGGCCCAAAAAAATGAGAGAAGATAGCCTGCATCAAAACCATTGTGTGCGGTAGAAATATTTCGGCTGAAGACGCGCTAAAGGAATCTTTGAATCCAAGATATAAAAAGGCAAGTTATATTCTTGGTCTTCAAGTTTTCCAAGGCACATGTGTTTGGGAATTGGATTGAGGATAGTCCAAACATTTGAAGCGTAGTTGAAATAAAATGGAGTGGAGTACGCATACATGGCCACCAAGAAGGATAATGAGGCGTCTATCAAGCTTTTTATAGAGAGATGTAATTTTATCAAGTTTAGAACATCGTCCATTCTAGTCCATCCCATTCATTCCCACTCTAAATGAATGATATCGAGTATTGAAATCTTGAAGCTCGACGTTTAACAGGTTGAAGCTTTGTACATGCATAGACTTAGAACCAAAGAATTATTTCCCACAGACATTGAAGTAGTGGTGAATAATAAACCGACTCTGGGGACATGGGTGGCCCTTCCCAGAAACAAAGACTGGCTGAGCTTGTAGAATAGGAAATCATGTTCCGTTGATTTTTCTTAGCTCATGGGTCGTCGTCAGCGTGTGGAACAACGATGATGTATTTAAAATGCAAGTGAAAGGATTCTCATCGTTGAAATGTAAGTAGCCACCACCACGCATGTCTTAGACATGAGCTTCCCCTGGTTAAAAATCCCCTCGATTCTAAATGCGTTTCGTCCATTTGGATTGCATTTTCTATACAGACTACACATAGAGGGGAGTGAGGGAACGAAGATCGAAAGGGTCGTGTATGTTTATTTTGGAAGCTTCGTCGTTCTTTCAAAAGATCAAACTCATAAGATAGCTCTTGGGTTGAAGGCAAGTGGATATCCCATCATATGATTCATTCGTGGATCTAATGCCAATGGGTTGTATATTGTAGGATGAGATCATGAGGTATAATCCCAAGAATCCTCATTGGTTTAATCGGGATCGGTTTGTGTTGAGCTAGACATGGGTGCATGTGAAGCAAGTTCTCTCCCATTTTGCAACATCAACACAAGTATTTGGTGTGGATTGATCAATATGGACATGAGAAGCAGTGACAAAACCCTCTTAGTCGAGATCACATGAAGCTTGTGTCAATGTGTTTATGTTTGAGGCAACATCATGTGACATTCTCCCTGGAGGGTCCTGTGTGGAATAGTAGGGGGGAATGTAGACTTCATCCTAACATGGCGCAGATGGTCAGATGAAGGAACCAAGACATTGGTTTCACGAGGAAACCTCAATATGTCTTGGGGAACATTGGTTCCATGAGGGAACCTCGATGTGTCCTAGAGATGTTTGAGGCAACATCATGAGACATTCTCCCCGGAGGGTCCTATGTGGACTAGTAGGGGGAATGTAGACTTCATCCTGATGTGCCTCAAATGGTTAGATGAAGGAACCAAGACATTGGTTTCACGAGGAAACCTTGATATGTCTTGGGGGACATTAGTTCCATGAGGGAACCTTGATGTGTCATAGAGATGTTTGAGGCAACATCATGAGACATTCACCCCGGAGGGTCCTGTGTGGACTAGTAGGGGGTAATGTATACTTCATCCTGATGTGCCTCAGATGGTCAGATGAAGGAACCACGACATTGATTTCACGAGGAAACCTTGACATGTCTTGGGGGGAATTGGTTCCATGAGGGAACCTCGATGTGTCCTAGAGATGTTTAAAGTAGCATCATGAGACATTCTCCCCACAAGGTCTTGTACGGAATAGTAGGAGGGAATTTGGATTTCATCTTGACGTGCCTCAGATGGTCAGATGAAGGAACCAAGACATTGGTTTCATGAGGAAACCTAGATATTTCTTGTGAGACATTGGTTCCATGAGGGAACCACGATATGTCTTAAACATTGGTTTCATGAGGAAACCTCTATATGTCAAATATGGTCCAAGATGACTTAGATTGATCAACCCCAAGGGACTAGCCACCCCTTGTAGGATGAGATAGGTCAAGTCTTGTGCATATCAACTACATCCATGACATGGTACATAAGGGAGCAGTGAAGCTCTAGTACATCTCCACCAATGAGAAGATAGCATATATTCTAACGAATCCCTTGTCCGAAGGGAAGTTTGTATACTTCAGGGACAAGCTGGGGCTTGTGGAGATTACTCCTTTGGTTGAGAGGGAGTGTTGATATTCTTACATTGTGGATAGTGAATGTGCTGCTAGACTGACATTCTCCCCATGGAGAATGGTCTAGGTTGGACATATTGTTGATATATCATGGACTGACATTTTTTGCGGAAAATGGTCTAGGACTGACATTCTCCTATGGCACAGATGGTGATTTGATCAAGATGAATGGTCTGCCCCCTATGGCACAGATGGTGATCAAATTAGGGAGGTTGGTACAAGAATGACATTTTATCTATGACACATATGGTGACCTGATTAGAGAAAAAGGTATGGGATTGACATTCTTCTATGACACATGTAGTGACCCGATTAGAAGAATGGTCCATGTAGCCCATGGAGTGGCTTTCAACATTTGGAAGGACTGACATTATTCCTGTGGCACATACGGTGACCTGATTAGGAATAATGGTCATTGTAGTCATGTAACACTCTGTTGAGTGTGTGACAACTGTGGGACACATGCATAGTCATGAGACTATGTGTCTCTAGATAGTAGTTGTGTGCTACTACAATGGTTGTGTACCACTGGTAGTGATTGTGTGTCACTGGATAGTAGTTGTGTGCTACTAGCAGTGGTTGTGAACCACCGGACAATAGTTGTGTACTACTATGTATCATCAAAGTCATGTTCTATTGGATGACATTTTAGTAGTTGTATGCCACTAATTGATTGGCATGGAGACTACCAAATCACTTGGAGTAGCTGTGTGTTTTTTAGAGACTGTGACGGATGATTTGACCTACAGTTGGCATGATGAAGAATGTCTCCCTCGTTGAGAGGGAGTGTTGATGCTTGGACAACACCGAGAAGATATTCTTCCATATATATATATATATAACATAATATTTATAATACAAGGTATAATATATATATAATATATAAGTAGTTATTTATTATCCAAGGGATGCATCCTTTCATGGATAGTCACCACATGCTCTCTATATATGGAACACTCATAATTGTAATAATATATCGATCATTTTTCATCTCATATTATCTCATATAGAAAAAGCAACATTATTAACCTCTTTCTCTTTGTGAATGGATATCGGATCTTTGATGTCTAATTCCATATCTTCCATCTCTGAGTACTGAGTGGGATCCTCCTTCTCCGTTTCTTCTTGAGAATCATTGTTCTCCTCCAGATATTGCATATTGATTTCCCCGGTTGCCATCGTTGGGATGACTATGCTCTGATCCGTGTGACAAAGTTTATTGATCTTTTCTTGCTTGACTTCTGATACTTTCTATGCATCATGTCCTTTCTCTGTTTCTATATAGTTACCCTCAATGTTTGTCTCCTTGTGATATTTCGAAGCTAATATCTGAAAGTTGTTCGCGTCCTTCTTTGAGGTTTCCCTTGTGGGTTTGTTTCCTTTTCGTTCCGCTTTTATTTTTTGGGGGATCTTGGCAAAGCCTTTTGTGTCCCTCTCTTCTTTACCTTTAATGGTTTCATGTGTTGTGTTTTATGGGAAGTCTCTGAAAAGGTGTATGTGTTCATGGCACTTCCTACATTTAAACAAAATGTGCTCTTAATCAAAGGTTTGAACCCATTCATTGTCGTGGAAAGAAATGATGATTGAATCTGGTAAGGCTCCTGCCACATTCATATAGACACTGATTCTTGCATAAGAGGTATACCTTGTTGCCTTTGTGATCTCAGAAATTTTAACGAACCCAGAGTATTTCCTATCCCTTCCAGTGTTTCCAGATGCCATAATTCATGGGGTAAGGAATATAATTTGATCTATACTGGAGCTTCCATGTAGTCCTCTTTCTCTAGGGAGAAACGTTATGTCCAATACCTCAGGTGGAGCCCTGCTGAGTTGAAAAAGCAGGGTCCCTCATCAAAAAAATTATTTCTATCTTCAAAGTAGGAGAATATTACTGCGAAGAAACCTTTGGACCCCAACTTAAGGTCTATGTCCCCTTTGACTTTCCATCTCGACTTTATCCATACCATCAAGGCTTTTTCCGGGGGCCAAATTCCCATAAATTTCTCAATAACTGCATGGTCCTTCATATACTAAATGTAGTTTCCAACCAATGGAGATGTGACCTCGTACCTCACGTTCTCCACCATTTTAGCCAGATAACCATTTTGAAATTTCTTGTCAGGTTTGTTGCTCATACCTATTGCAACTACAAGTTGGTTAGATATGGGCATGTTATTAACTTTCCCTGCCATCGTGACGTCTCTTAGAACCTTGTTGGTCCCTCTAGCCACTGCCTCCTTAAATGTTTCTTTTTCTCCTGCTCTTTGCCCACTTCAACTACCACATCCAAGCCCCCTCCTATCACTCCTGCCACCATTGCTAAACTATCACTCCTAACCAAATCTCTTAACTCCTCCTGACATCATCCTCCTCTCTTTCTCAATCAATTCTATTTCATTTCATTTATTATTATTGTTGTTGTTTTTTATTAATCCGATTTTATTTTTTATTTATTATTATTTTTGTTGTTTTTTTAATTAAGGGAACTTTATTTTTATTAATTAGGGGGACTTTGTTTTTTTTTGTAACTTTAAGCCTCAACATCTCTCCTAAGGTGTAAATTTTTTTATTATGATTTAATATGAAAGAATTAATATTTGACATGGAATAAAAAAAAATTACACCTTAAGAAATTTGATCCCTCTTGGTGCTTGAAAGTGTTTAAGATGGATCTAAGCTAGTTTATTATTTTAGATGTTGTTATGTACATATATTCATATATGGCTCATGGAAATGCTCGGCTCTGCAACCATGGTTGAACTGGTTCCAAGACTGGATCTGGGGGAAGCTCTAGCCTTCCATCTTCCAACTAGTTTCTAGGAGTTTGCTACTCCTTCTGCTGTAGACTGTTCTTTTTCGTAGTTCTGATGTTGTAGAGACATGTCCCTATACTTAAGGTTCTCACAGTTATGGATTGTTCTCTAACTCAACAATGTTTCTATTCACGCTCTGGAGGAACAGGTTCACCCCTAGTTACTGGCTTTCACTTCTACTCTCCACCTTCTTAGTCTTAAGGAGTCTACAGTCTCGCTAGTTGTTGAATGTCTTGTTCATCTTTGTTGCTCTTTTAACTATTCTGCAGATGTGTTAGGAGTTCTAAGAGATGCCCAGACCTTTTTTTCTTGGTTTCCCAACCACTCTTAGACTCCGAATCTTTGGTTTGGGCCCACTCTCAGGGAGCTAGTAGCCTTAGTTTTTTCGGTCTTTCTCTTTTTGTCAGTCTCTACAGCCTCTGACTGTCTTCTTATGCTTAGGAGTCTTACTCCTCTAGTGGTCTTAGAATCTCCCATTATGGAGATTGTGGGCTCGGATCCCAGTGACGGGGAGGAAGGGGACTCCAGATATATTAGCATTGATTGATGAGCTTGTTAGCTCCCACTATCAGAGAACACACATCTCTGTTGATCCCAAGAATCCTGCTCCTAGCTCTCTTCCCTTTATTCCTCCCACTCCACCACATAACTATCATCCTCTTCACTCTGTCATTGGAGGAACTAATCTGAAGTCAGTAATTGAGGGAAATCCACTGTCTCCTAGCCATAGGGGTAGGAAGTTAGGTGGGAAATTCCAACCGGTTGGCAGTCAACTAGGCAGACCCTCTTCTTTACACAACAACTGCTTTATTAAGAAGATGCACAAGGCTTGGAAGCCCAAACAAAAACATCCTAAACTAGTGCTTGGGATGGACGTAGGCCTCTTTGAAGCATGCAATTTGGCTCTCTATGCCCTTGTTGGGAGGCTAGCTTACAAGGATAAATGTAAGCAGAGATTGGAAGACTGGATAACAACCACCTGGAAACCTCTTCTACGATATTTTCCCAAGGTCCACATACTCCAACATGGGTGGCTAGGCTTTATTTTTAAGAACCCTGAGGATACTATTCACATCTTGGATAAGTTCTGGGCATTTGGGGGAGGGAGCCTCATGCTGAAGAGATGGAGGATAGGCTTCAATCCATCTAGGGAATACTTTAGCTACAGGCATATCTAGGTCCTTATTCCAGACCTCCATCTACAGCTTTGGAACCAACAAGCACTTGAATTCATTGGAACATCTTTAGGGAATTTCTTAAGGGTGGACTCTCACTCGCTTGTTGCTTCAGACAGAAGAATGGCTAAGGTCTTAGTGGAAATAGACATTCATGTTGGGCTGTCAGAAATCTTGGAGATAGAATGGAGAGGCCATCTTATAGCTCAATGCCTAGAATACCTGGGGATCCCATTTCAGTGCTCGTTTTGTCGTAGAACAGGCCACCTGAGAAGATATTGTTCAAAGTTCCCTCCTACTATGCCAAAGAAGGACCCATTGCAGTAGTTTGGTTTCGACGGCTATGATACACAACCAGATTTGATGGGAGAGGCGGATTTACATCAGAGGAGGGATATGAGCCCTTAACCACTAGATGATTCGCTTATAGGTAAGCTCAAAATTCACTTTCCCTCATTTTACAACACTCTCTATGCCTGGGAAAGGCTCTCTTTAAACTTGTTGGCATCTTCCTTTCTGCACCCTGATCCACCTTGGTCTAAACCATTGGAGTTTGACTCCTCACACTCTCCACCTTCTTCACAATGCCCTGCTCCCCTTAGAGAGTTGGTTTCTTCAAATCTATCCTCGAAGCCTCTTGGGTCTGGGCCTTTAAAGTTAGACTCCTCCTCACACTCCCCTCCCTCCTCGTCCTGCCCTGTTCCCCTCAATGCCTCCACTAGTTCACAGGTTTCGGTTGAACCGACTCCCCCAGCAATCGGCGAAGAGAATGATCCCACCACACTACCAGGATACTCTGAGCCGCCTCTTTCTACACAAGACCTGGACCACATGCTGGATTCCTTCACACATGCCACCGCACTTCCTTTTGACTCCCTTCCCATTCCGATGTACCTTGGAAATACTCTCATCCAACCATCGAATCACCTTGGCGACTTTCCTTCTTCTTTGGGAGTGAGAAAGACATCAGAGATAGATCCCTCATGGTCCATGGGTTTAGGCTTGGATCTTTCGCTACTTAAAACCCACAATGCACGTAAAAAGGCAGTCATAGAGGCTTCAAGTTAAACCTCACAAGTTACTGATTTGAATATAGGGGCGCTTAGAGGATTAAAAGCCCTTGCTCGGGCCAAGTCATGATCCTACTTTCTCTCAATATTAGAGGGGTAGGAGGACCCCTGAAACTTGCCTCCATGCGAAGACTCATTCATCTATTATTTTTCTCCAAGAAACACTTGTGGATGCTGCAGCTG